>JAWPHD010021524.1:0-28001 GCA_037043455.1 Cyrtodaria siliqua | reverse complement strand
TAAACCTTGTCTGTTGTACATTTGTCATGACCATAAACCTTGTCTGTTGTAAAGTTGTCATGGTCATAAACCTTGTCTGTTGTACAGTTATCATGTCCATAAACCTTGTTTGAAAGTTGTCATGTCCATAAATCTTCAGCGTTTTTTTTCAACATTTTGGGAATGGGTCTGTGACCGGTCAAATTGGGGAAAAACACGCGATTTTTCTCAAAATTGGAAAAAACGCGCGATTTTTCTCAGAATTGGGAAAAAAATTGTTTTAGTATTTTGTTCAATTTACACAGAAAAGCAGAAGAAACTTCGAAAACCCTGGTTAAAAAACTTTATTAAGAAGATTATTCTAAAACATTTTACAATTTTGGGAAGAAAAATCTGGAATTGGGATTTTATTTTTATTTTATTTTTTTACTCAAATTGGGAAAATGCTATTTTTTGGCGATTGGGAACGGGTCCGTTTACCGGACCCGTTCAAAGAAGGGAAAAAAACGCTGATCTTGTCTGTTGTAAAGTTGTCATGGTCATAAACATTGTCTGAAATTTGTCATGTCCATAAACCTTGTCTGTTGTACAGATATCATGTCCATAAGCCTTGTTTGAAAGTTGTCATGTCCATAAACCTTGTCTGTTGTACAGTTATCATGTCCATAAACCTTGTTTGAAAGTTGTCATGTCCATAAATCTTGTCTGTTGTACAGATATCATGTCCATAAGCTTGTTTGAAAGTTGTCATGTCCATAAATCTTGTCTGTTGTAAAGTTGTCATGGTCATAAACATTATCTGAAATTTGTCATGTCCATAAACCTTGTATGTTGTATAGTTATCATGTCCATAAACCAGGTATGTTGTAAAATATAGTCATGCGCATAAAACCTCTTTCTTATGTAAAGTCGCCATGCTCATAAACCATGTATGTTGTAAAGTATAGCCATGCTCATAAACCCTGCCTGTGTATTGTAAGTAGCCATACTCATAAACTCTGTGTATTGTAAAGTAGCCATACTCATAAACCCTGTGTATTGTAAATTAGCCATACTCATAAATCATGTTGTAACGTAGCCATACCCATTAATAATACTATGTTGTACAGTTGTCATGCCATAAACCATGTCTGCTGTAAAGTTGTCATGCCCATAAATCCTGTCTGCTGTAAAGTTGTCATGCCCATAAACCCTGTCTGCTGTAAAGTTGTCATGCCCATAAACCCTGTCCATTGTACAGTTGTCATGCCATAAACCCTGTCTGCTGTAAAGTTGTCATGCCCATAGACCCTGTCCATTGTACAGTTGTCATGCCTATACACCATGTGTGTTGTACAGTTGTCATGCCCATAAACCCTGTCTGCTGTAAAATTGTCATGCCCATAGATCCTGTCCATTGTACAGTTGTCATGCCCATAAACCCTGTCTGCTGTAAAGTTGTCCTGTCCATAAACCCTGTCTGCTGTAAAGTTGTCCTGTCCATAAACCCTGTCCATTGTACAGTTGTCATGCCTATACACCATGTGTGTTGTAAAATTGTCATGCCTTTACACAATGTGTGTTGTAAAGTTGTCATGTCCATAAACCCTGTCCATTGTAAAGTTGTCATGTCCATAAACCCTGTCTATTGTACAGCTGTCCTGTCCATAAACCCTGTCTATTGTAAAGTTGTCATGACCATAAACCCTGTCCATTGTAAAGCTGCCATGCTTATACACCTTGTCTATTGTAAAGCTGTCGTGCCTATACACCATGTGTGTTGTAAAGTTGTCATGCCCATAAACCTTGTCTGTTCTACAGTTGTCATGTCCATAAACCTTGTCTGTTGTAAAGTTGTCATGTCCATAAACCTTGTCTGTTGTACAGTTGTCATGTCCATAAACCTTGTCTGTTGTACAGTTGTCATGTCCATAAACCTTGTCTGTTGTAAGTTGTCATGTCCATAAACCTTGTCTGTTGTACAGTTGTCATGTCCATAAACCTTGTTCTACAGTTGTCATGTCCATAAACCTTGTCTGTTGTAAAGTTGTCATGTCCATAAACATTGTCTGTTCTACAGTTGTCATGTCCATAAACCTTGTCTGTTGTACAGTTGTCATGTCCATAACCCTGTCTGTTGTACAGTTGTCATGTCCATAAACCTTGTTCTACAGTTGTCATGTCCATAAACCTTGTCTGTTGTAAAGTTGTCATGTCCATAAACCTTGTCTGTTCTACAGTTGTCATGTCCATAAACCTTGTCTGTTGTACATTTGTCATGACCATAAACCTTGTCTGTTGTACATTTGTCATGACCATAAACCTTGTCTGTTGTAAAGTTGTCATGGTCATAAACCTTGTCTGTTGTACAGTTATCATGTCCATAAACCTTGTTTGAAAGTTGTCATGTCCATAAATCTTCAGCGTTTTTTTTCACCATTTTGGAATGGGTCTGTGACCGGTCAAATTGGGGAAAAACACGCGATTTTTCTCAAAATTGGGAAAAAACGCGCGATTTTTCTCAGAATTGGGAAAAAAATTGTTTTAGTATTTTGTTCAATTTACACAGAAAAGCAGAAGAAACTTCGAAAACCCTGGTTAAAAAACTTTATTAAGAAGATTATTCTAAAACATTTTACAATTTTGGAAGAAAAATCTGGAATTGGATTTTTATTTTTATTTTATTTTTTTACTCAAAATTGGGGAAAATGCTATTTTTTGGCGATTGGGAACGGGTCCGTTTACCGACCCGTTCAAAGAAGGGAAAAAACGCTGATCTTGTCTGTTGTAAAGTTGTCATGGTCATAAACATTGTCTGAAATTTGTCATGTCCATAAACCTTGTCTGTTGTACAGATATCATGTCCATAAGCCTTGTTTGAAAGTTGTCATGTCCATAAACCTTGTCTGTTGTACAGTTATCATGTCCATAAACCTTGTTTGAAAGTTGTCATGTCCATAAATCTTGTCTGTTGTACAGATATCATGTCCATAAGCCTTGTTTGAAAGTTGTCATGTCCATAAATCTTGTCTGTTGTAAAGTTGTCATGGTCATAAACATTATCTGAAATTTGTCATGTCCATAAACCTTGTATGTTGTATAGTTATCATGTCCATAAACCAGGTATGTTGTAAAATATAGTCATGCGCATAAACCTCTTTCTTATGTAAAGTCGCCATGCTCATAAACCATGTATGTTGTAAAGTATAGCCATGCTCATAAACCCTGCCTGTGTATTGTAAAGTAGCCATACTCATAAACTCTGTGTATTGTAAAGTAGCCATACTCATAAACCCTGTGTATTGTAAATTAGCCATACTCATAAATCATGTTGTAACGTAGCCATACCCATTAATAATACTATGTTGTACAGTTGTCATGCCCATAAACCCTGTCTGCTGTAAAGTTGTCATGCCCATAAATCCTGTCTGCTGTAAAGTTGTCATGCCCATAAACCCTGTCTGCTGTAAAGTTGTCATGCCCATAAACCCTGTCCATTGTACAGTTGTCATGCCCATAAACCCTGTCTGCTGTAAAGTTGTCATGCCCATAGACCCTGTCCATTGTACAGTTGTCATGCCTATACACCATGTGTGTTGTACAGTTGTCATGCCCATAAACCCTGTCTGCTGTAAAATTGTCATGCCCATAGATCCTGTCCATTGTACAGTTGTCATGCCCATAAACCCTGTCTGCTGTAAAGTTGTCCTGTCCATAAACCCTGTCTGCTGTAAAGTTGTCCTGTCCATAAACCCTGTCCATTGTACAGTTGTCATGCCTATACACCATGTGTGTTGTAAAATTGTCATGCCTTTACACAATGTGTGTTGTAAAGTTGTCATGTCCATAAACCCTGTCCATTGTAAAGTTGTCATGTCCATAAACCCTGTCTATTGTACAGCTGTCCTGTCCATAAACCCTGTCTATTGTAAAGTTGTCATGACCATAAACCCTGTCCATTGTAAAGCTGCCATGCTTATACACCTTGTCTATTGTAAAGCTGTCGTGCCTATACACCATGTGTGTTGTAAAGTTGTCATGCCTATACACCATGTGTGTTGTAAAATTGTCATGCCCATAGACCCTGTCCATTGTGAAACTGTCATGCCTATAAACCATGTGAGTTGTAAAGTTGTCATGCCTATACACCATGTGTGTTGTAAAATTGTCATGCCCATAGACCCTGTCCATTGTAAAGCTGCATGATGCTTATACACCTTGTCTGTTGTAAAGTTGTCATGTCCATAGACCATGTGTGTTGTAAAGTTTCATACCCATCTAAACCATGTTTTAAAGTAGCCTAGCCATGCCCATAAACCCTGTTTGTTGTAAAGTAGTCATGCCCATAAACCCTGTGTGTTGTAAGTAACCTTGTCCATAAACCCTGTGTGTTGTAAAAGTAGCCATGCCCATAAACCTTGTTTGTTGTAAAGTACAGGGTTCCCACGGGTCCTTGAAATCCTTGAAAGTACTTGAATTTAAAAAAACAATCAAGGCCTTGAAAGTGCCTTGAAAATCTGATAAGGTACTTGAAATTCTGGATTTTTGCTGTTCATCTCAAAAATGGCTATTGAGTTGTGCATTCCTAGAATATTTGTTGCTGTTTTGGGCATTACATTGCGCGAATATTAGTCCTTGAATTTTAGAAAAAATGTCCTTGAAAAGTCCTTGAATTTGGCCTTCCAATAAGTGTGGGAACCCTGAAAGTAGCTAAACCCTGTGTATTGTAAGTAGCTGTTCCCATAAACCCTGTTTGTTGTTAAGTTGTTAAACCCTGTGTGTTGTAAAGTAGCCATTCCCTTAAACCCTGTTTGTTGTAAAGTAGCTAAACCCTGTGTATTGTAAAGTAGCCATGCCCATAAACCCGGTTTGTTGTAAAGTAGCTAAACCATGTGTATTGTAAAGTAGCCATGCTGATAAACCCTGTTTGTTGTAAAGTAGCTAAACCCTGTGTATTGTAAAGTAGCCATTCCCTTAAACCCTGTTTGTTGTAAAGTAGCTAAACCCTGTGTATTGTAAAGTAGCCATGCCCATAAACCCTGTTTGTTGTAAAGTAGCTAAATCATGGTATTGTAAAGTATCCATGCTCATAAACCCTGTTTGTTGTAAAGTAGCTAAACCCTGTGTATTGTAAAGTAGCCATGCTCATAAACCCTGTTTGTTGTAAAGTAGCTAAACCCTGTGTATTGTAAAGTAGCCATGCTCATAAACCCTGTTTGTTGTAAAGTAGCTAAACCCTGTGTATTGTAAAGTAGCCATTCCCTAAACCCTGTTTGTTGTAAAGTAGCTAAACCATGTGTATTGTAAAGTAGCCATGCTCATAAACCCTGTTTGTTGTAAAGTAGCTAAACCCTGTGTATTGTAAAGTAGCCATTCTCTTAAACCCTGTTTGTTGTAAAGTAGATAAACCCTGTGTATTGTAAAGTAGCCATTCCCTTAAACCCTGTTTGTTGTAAAGTAGCTAAACCCTGTGTATTGTAAGTAGCCATTCCCTTAAACCCTGTTTGTTGTAAAGTAGCTAAACCCTGTGTATTGTAAAGTAGCCATGCCATAAACCCTGTTTGTTGTAAAGTAGCTAAACCATGTGTGTTGTAAAATAGCCTTGCCCATAAACCCTGTTTGTTGTAAAGTAGCCATGCCCATAAACCCTGTGTGTTGTAAAGTAGCCATGCCCATAAACCCTGTTTGTTGTAAAGAAGCCATGCTCATAAACCCTGTTTGTTGTAAAGTAGCCATGCTCATAAACCCTGTGTATTGTAAAGTAGTCATGCTCATAAACATGTTTGTTGTAAAGTAGCCATGCCATAAACCCTGTGTATTGTAAAGTAGCCATGCTCATAAACCCTGTTTGTTGTAAAGTAGCCATGCTCATAACCCTGTGTATTGTAAAATAGCCATGCTTGTAAACTCTGTGTCTGAAACGATGTTGCCCATATATAAAAAACAACTCTGAATATTGAATTTTACAATCACATTTGTGTGTATGAATCTATTTGTAATGCATGTTAATTTTTATTGGTGAAGGGCCTGCATGCTGCTATGCACTCCACTCAAGATTACAGGAAACCTTTTATAGGTTGCCTGGTTTGACCCTACACGAGACACATTACCCTCATTGCATCTGATGTCTTGAGTGCATGGTGATATGGCTGAATTAATGTCATGAATTATTTAATACGAGTGTGTTTCAATACTATAGCAGTTTTGACTGTGAACCCATACTGATCAAGCTTGATACTTGTTGTTGGTGGAAATTCCAGTTCAATTTAAAAGGACACTTGCAATCCTTACTTTTTAAAAACTCACGGCGTCCAGTTAGTTTTCCCACATAATTTGCAATTGTTCAATCACTAATATTAATTATTCGAATAGTTCAAGGCAAATTGTTGTTATGTTACACATTACTAACTTTTGATAATATTGCAGCAATAATACATTTAAAAATTTGGTAAAATGTTGAAGAAAACTGAAATCTCAAATTTTTATTTAATTATATGCAACCACTTTTAAGTCAAAATGAGGCAGGATTAATAAATAGAGGTCCTAATTTTTATGCTTGAATAAAAACTCAAAATTGCCTTGTGTCCCTTTAAGGCACTTTGATCTCTACTCTGGGTCTGGTGTTATCAGGTTCTGTACTCTGGGTCTGGTGTTATCAGGTTCTGTATCTGTTGACCAAGTTGTTACATTGAGCTGGTGTTGGTTTGGCCATTCAAGGTCAGCAGAACTTGTGGCCAACCCAGATGGTTGAAGTCAGGGTGTGGGGCAACTCTTACAAATTCCTGAAAACCAAGAACTCAATGGGGTGGGGTGCACTTGGGTGGGTAGGAGTGGGGTCACATGTTAGGTTAACAAAATCTCTCAATAATAGCTAAATAGGTTTTTTCAACATAAAACAAAAAAAAAATTGGTAAATTATTGTGGGATGCAAAACATATTCTCCATAATACTCAAGATGTGTGAGGATTGGGGCAACACCCTTGGCCCCAATGGATCTTTGAAGTCTGTCCTCCAGGTCAGTTTGTTTAGAAGCTTTCCTATAATTAAGCTTAATTAATTAAGCGAATAACACGGATGACTAATCAAGTAATATACAACTTCAAGAATATTAACTTTCTTGTCAGATTTTGGATGACAATTTTATAAAATTGTTTCCAGTTTCAAATAACTTTAAGACATAAAATAGTTGTTTCCTAAAAAAAAATTGTGATCATAGCCTACATTTTTAAAAATTAGTTACATTAATTGTTGAACATTTTCCCTATCTCTTGGGTAGACTATGATTATTTATTCACTTCTCCAAATTATGTGGGCTAATGTCTTCCCATGAATTCACTTTCCAGCAAAATGACATTTTTTTTTATATTAATTTTTTTAATTTTATTACATTTTGTATCAAAGGCTGAAGCTACCGGATCAGTTTATTTATCATAGATAATTTGAACACTGTTGACATTATATCAACTGCACGGTTGTTATCAGGGAAATCAAGTATTTAGTAAATATCATGTCCTCAGCTATCTAGAAGTTTATCTTCAAAGTGCTCACTTTGTTTTAAAACTCTCACTAATGTCCTTGTATTGGCTGGTTTTATTTACAGAGGATTTTAGTCTAGTTACATTCTATTGATTAAGGATTTTGTGTACTTGAGACACAGCCTTGTTATTGTGGAGTCTCCCTGAAATATGCTAATTTTTTATAACGACTTTAGCAATAAAGAAATGTTTAGACAGAAAACCTAGTCTGCTTTAATGACCAAAGTGGTAAAAAAAACAGTTTTTCCCATTATGGTAAAACAGTGGAGAAAAAATCGACTCATTCTTGAAAAAAAAAATATGTATGTGTATTTTATAGATTATGCAAGCTATCAAGACTGTGCTCTTGACCTGTCTAAATGTTAACAAGATTGTGTGCTGTTTTTTCATTTGTTTACAAGATTACATGCAGTATTACCTTTTGTTTACAAGATTATGTGTAGTATTCTTACCTTTTGTTTACAAGACTGCGTGTGGTATTACCTTTTGTTTACAAGATTATGTGTAGTATTCTTACCTTTTGTTTACAAGACTGCGTGTGGTATTACCTTTTGTTTACAAGATTATGTGTTGTATTCTTACCTTTTGTTTACAAGATTGCATGTGGTATTACCAGATCGCATGCAGTATTACCTTTGTTTACAAGATTATGTGCAGTTATAACTTTTGTTTACAAGATTACATGCAGTATTACCTTTTGTTTATAAGATTACATGCAGTATTACCTTTGTTTACAAGATTATGTGCAGTTATAACTTTTGTTTTTCAAGATTACATGCAGTATTACCTTTTGTTTATAAGATTACATGCAGTATTACCTTTTGTTTATAAGATTACATGCAGTATTATATTACCTTTTGTTTACAATATTATATGCAGCATTACCTTTTGTTTACAAGATTATGTGCAGTATTACACAGTGTTTATTTTCCTTATATAAGTGGTACTGAAAAATGATATCATTCCCAGTGGCAAAAAGTATGTGTTTTTTTCCCAACTGGAGTGAAAAAAAATCCCAATCCATTTTTATTTTAGAGTGAAACTTTAAATAGAAGAAGGGGGAAATACCAGGGTTTCCCCCAGAAAATTGTGGAGGCATGTTGTTCTGACATTACATTTACCAAACTGGGCTTGAAAAAAATAGTGCCTATTAATGGCAAAATGGTAAAATAACATACTTTTATGATTTTGGTGCAAAAGGAACAAGAATCACCATAGAAATTCTATTTTTATTCTTTTAAATCTGTTATTCATGAAAATTAAGAAAATCTTAAGGCATGTTGCTCTGATGAAGGCATGTTGTTTTTCCTTTCTTTTCCAGGAAGGCATGTTGCATGCGACATGCCTTATGATCCTGGGGAAAACCCTGAATACATATTCTTTTATGGTAAGGGTAGAGAATGTATACATATTTATGTGTCTGCCAAGTATTTAAGCATACAATATTGCTAATATAAAGAAAATTTTCCCAATTGAATGGGTACAGGTGTAGCAGTCAATTTTATCCCCCTCTCAAAATTTCCCCGGGGAAAGAATTGGCTAGCTGATTTTTTCCACCCTCCCAACTTCCAAAAGGGAGAAAAAATCGCTGTTATCTTTTGTTTACAAAACTACGTGCAGTATTACTTTTTGTTTACAGTATTTAGCTCTACTAGCCAAGGGCCAGCAAAGCTTATGGGATGGCGAGTTGTCCATCGTCCGTCCATTGTCCGTCGGTAACTTTTGTCTCGTTAAGACGATAGGGCCTTCATTTTTAATCTGATCTTTACCAAACTTTACCAGATTGTTAATATCAATGAAAACTCGGACAAATATGAAAACCAGCCAGATCTGACCACTAACAGCGGAGTTATGGCCCTTGATTTAGTTAAAAATGCTATATTTTGTCTCGTTAAGACGTATGGGATGGCGAGTTGTCCGTCGTCCATCCGTCGTCCGTCTGTTAACTTTTGCCTTGTGAACGCTCTAGGGCCTTCATTATTAATCGAATCTTTACGAAACTTTGCCAGTGTCTTTATATCAATGAAAGCTAGGACGAGTTCAAAAACCAGCCGGATCGGATCAAATTCACCAGAGTTATGGCCCTTGTTTTCCTGAAAAATGCCATATTAAGCCTTGTGAACACTCTAGCACCTTCATTTATTATTTGATCTTTACCAAACTTGCACAGATTGTTAATATCAATGAAAGCTCGGACAAGTTTGAAAGCCAAATCGGATCAGTAATGCCGGAGTTGTGGCCCTTTTTTTTCTGAAAATTGCTATTTTCTGCCTTGTGAACGCTCTAACACCTTCATTTATTATCTGATCGTTACCTAACTTGCACATATTGTTAATACTAATGATAGCTTGGACAAGTTCGAAAATCAGCTAAATTGGGTCAGTAACACCAGAGTTATGGCCCTTGTTTTTTTTGAAAAATGCAATTTTCTGCCTTGTGAACACTCTAGCACAGAGCTTTTGGGATGCCGAGTTGTCCGTCGTCCGTCCATCCGTCGTTTAACTTTTGTCTCGTTAAGACGATAGGGCCTTCATTTTTCATCCGATCTTTACCAAACTTGATAAGCTCGGAAAAGTTCGAAAACCAGCCAGATCGGACCAGTAACAGCGGAGTTGTGGCCCTTGATTTAGTTAAAAATGCTATATTGCTATATTTTGCCTCGTTAAGACGATAGGGCCTTCATTTTTCATCCTATCTTTACCAAGCTTTACCACATTGTTAATAACAATGAAAGCTCGGACAAGTTCGAAAACCAGCCAGATCGGATAAGTAACAGCGGAGTTATGGCCCTTGATTTAGTTAAAAATGCTATATTGCTATATTTTGCCTCGTTAAGACAATAGGGCCTTCATTTTTCATCCTATCTTTACCAAGCTTTACCACATTGTTAATAACAATGAAAGCTCGGACAAGTTTGAAAACCAGCCAGATCGGAGTAGTAACAGCGGAGTTATGGCCCTTGATTTAGTTAAAAATGCAATATTTTGCCTTGTTAAGACGATAGGGGCTTCATTGTTCATCTGATCTTTACCAAACTATATCAGATTGTTAATATCGTTGAAAGCTCAAACAAGTTCGAAAACCATTCATATCGGACCAGTAACAGCGGAGTTATGGCCCTTGATTTAATTCAAAATGCTATATTTTGCCTCGTTAAAACGATAGGGCCTTCATTTTTCATCCGATCTTTACCAAACTTCCTGAGATTGTTAATATCAATGAAAGCTCGAAGTTCGAAAGCCAGCCAGATCGGACCAGTAACAGTGGAGTTTATAATGGCCCTTGATTTTGTTAAAAATGCTATAATTTGCCTCGTCATACGATAGGGCCTTTTCATTTGCATCTGATCTTTGCCAAACTTTAGCAGATTTTATGACTTTCTTTTTTTATATATATATATAATTTTTTTAATCTTTTTTTTTTTTTTTTTTTTTTTTTATAGCTCTATGTTGGACCAGTCGGACCAGTTACAGAGGAGTTATGGCTCTTGATTTAGTTAAAAATGCTATATTTTGCATCGTTAATAAGGTAGGGCCTTCATTTTTCATCTGATCTTTACCAAACTTTACCAGATTCTTTAGTTATGGCCCTTGATTTAGTTAAAAAGCTGTTTTTTGCCCGAAACTTTAAAAAAACATAAATGGCAGTCACTCGCTTCATTGATGTTATAAGAGCCATGTTAGCCAGTAGAGCGTCCAAAGGGCCCTCTTGGGCCTCTTGTTTTATCTTTACCACACTTTAATTGATTGTTAATATCAATGAAAGCTCGGACATGTTCGAAAACCAGCCATATTGGACCTGTAACAGCGGAGTTATGGCCCTTGATTTAGTTAAAAACGCTATATTTTGCCTCGTTAAGATGATAGGGCCTTCATTTTTCATCTGATCTTTACCAAACTTTACTAGATTGCTAATGTCGATGAAAGCTCGGATAAATTTGAAAATCAGACAGATCGGACCAGTAACAGCGGAGTTATGGCACTTGATTTTGTTAAAAATGCTATATTTTGCCTCATTTTTTATCTGATCTTTACCAAACTTTACCAGATTTGTTGACGTTTTTTTCTTTTATTATTATTATTATTTTTTATTTTTTAGCTCTACTGGTCAAGTTCGAAAACCAGCCAGATCGGACCAGTAACGGAGTTATGGCTCTTGATTAAGATAAAAATGCTATTTTTTTGCCTCTTTAAGACGATAGTCACTCGCTTCATTGATGTTATAAGAGCCATGTTAGCCAGTAGAGCATCCACAGGCCCTCTTGGGCCTCTTGGTTTTTGGCTGTTTTTACAGTCGTTATTGGGCGTTATTGGGCTTCCCAATGCTAAAAACATATTTTTTTCCCAATTTTAAGACAACCATTCCCAATTCATGAATGCAAAAAAATATTATAATATGTTTTTTTTTTTTAAAAGAAGCGTTAGGCCATATCAAATTAATTCCCAGTTTATCATCCAAATTTTGGAAAAAATTGGGGCGGGGGTGCAATTTTATTTTTTATTTTTTATTTTCCTGAGATGACATCAAACATCACAAAAATATTAATAACCAGAAGTATTATGTTTTGAACACTCTCTTTATTACCAATTGTCACTGCTATAACATACATTTGTATTTATAATGATATAAACTACCAAGTATGTGAGTTTTAAAAGTTGAAGTTCTCAATACAACTTACTTCTTATTGCTTGACGTCCGATTTGTTTACAAAATGTATTTCCGGTATTTCTGGTTCGAGCTAAATATTAACGCATTTTCCGTCACGTAAAGACGACTCTTTCAGTCAATTGTTGTTGTTTTTTCAGACTATATAAAAATTGTCGAGGCGGCATAAAATATTCGGGGTGGACGGGGATGATAAACTGGGAATTAATTTTGATTGGCCTTAGTGTGACAAGTACTGAGAACGAAACACTTTTAAATTACTCTGGGTACTGAAACCAGTATTAAAGATACAATTATTAAATGAATAATTACTGTATTTTCCCCCAATTTTATGAAAAATCGCGCTAAAATTCCCAATTGTTACGGTATGGGTTTTGTTCTCAAGGTACAGGAAAAAACACTGTGTTTACAAGATTATGTGCAGTATTCCCTTTTGTTTACAAAATTACATGCAGTATTAAATTTTGTTTACAAGATTACATGCAGTTACAAGATGCAGTTTTGCCTTTTGTTTACAAGAAAGAGTATGTGAAACATTAACTTTTGTTTACAGGATTTTATGCTGTATTTTCAATTGTTAACAAAATAACATATAATTATATGGTATTTCAAATTGACTGAATGCTGTATTTCTAATTATTTGCAAGATTAAGTGCTGTATTGCTAATTATTTACAAGACTGAATACTGAATTTCTAGTTTTTTACCAGATTGCATGTTGTATTTCTAGTTATTTACAAGATTAAGTGCTGTATATCTGATTATGTACAATTTTGCATGCTGTATTTCTGATTATAAACAAGATTGCATACTGTTATTTCAACAAGATTGCATTCTTTATTTTGAAAAAAGATTGCGTGCAGTCGTTCCAGTTTTTAACACAATTATTTGCTGTATATTTATTTTTATAATTACTAATTGTTAACAATTTGTATGCTCCGTTGTAAATAATAAGTTTGCATGCTATATTTATAAATTTTCCTTTTGTTGACAAATTGCATTTGCACTTTTGCATTGATAGGCATATGCGTTTCATTTAATGGGTATACATATTTCTTTTTACAATGGTCTATTATGCTTGCTATTAGTTTCCATTGCATTTCTCATAAATAAATGACTGGATCTTCACAATGCCTGGCATACTGTACTATAATACAAATTGCTATTTTTCGCTTTGCTAAATAAATTCTATAGTACAATGTATAAGACCGGCTGTGTTTTATCATCATCCAGCCATTTGAATACCAGAACCATAATGGTATTTACATAGACATAATAGTGGAATCATGAAGATGGTGACAGTGTTTACCCACAAGTGATTGAAAATAATTATCAGATGACACTCTGTTTGTACAGGACAATAAAATATAAAAGCATTATAGGGTACATCTAAGCCACAGTGAAAAACACACATCCCCACCCAAAAATATTTAGCTGATGATTATTTAAAAGACGTTCTGAGTTCAGAGCACCTCCATGGCCGAGGGGTTAACGATGTTGCACTGTAAACCTTCTGGTCTCTCTGCGGGTTCGAATCGCACTGGGAGCTCAATTTGTAAATGAGGAAGTGTCGATTCTTATGGATGGCGGGAAGTGTACAGTACTGGTTCTACTCTACTCTACTCATGGTCTGCCTCCACCACACAAAAAAAAATCGACCGTCATATAAGCTTACATTAGTTGAAAATGACGTAAAACATCAAACAAACAAAGGCCCTGAGCTGTTTTGCTTCAAAGTTATTACATAATTATTATGCAGTTGTTTTATAATTTATGTACATGCCACGATTAAACCACATTTTAAAACAACAAAGATGAAGTTTTATGTGAGAATCATTGAAAGTGATTTTCCGCAATGGAATAAATCTTTTAATTTAATGAGATTATTATTATAAATAATCAAATTTAATTTAATGATAAATGAAGATTGATGTTTGAAATTGTATGAGTGGCGCGACGTGACGAGTATGATACCAACATACTTATCACGCGTTACAACATCACTTTCAAGACCTTTATTTCTGTTAATATAGAGACTTGGTGAGATTTGTTAAATTCTCCCAGATCTTAATTGGTTGTGATTTGATTTGTTTGGTGTTTATAAACCTCATTTTCCAGCCCATTTTAGGCTGTATGATGGTCATTTTTTTTTGTGGCGGAGGCAAACCTCCCACTTACTTTATACCTCTCAACATCTGTAAGAATCGACACTTACTCACTTGCAAGTTGAGTTCTTAGTGGGGTTCGACCCCGCAACGGTGAGAGGCGAGAAGGTTTACAATGCAATGTTAATTGGTTGTGAGCTTGCCTTGCAATCAATGGGTTGCAGGTTAACTACTGGAAAACCTCTGGGTTCTTTCAATATGGTGGTTTAAGCCTTTAATTGTAATTTCTAAATTTTACATAAATGTTTACACCGTTTATAGTAACCAAGGCGGCGACTTTTGTGGTAGAGCAATCCGCCTGACCCTCGCATGGGTTGGATAAAAAGGATACGAAGTAGCTCCATTGCTTGAAGCTCAGCATATAGTAGTGCTAGGACTGGTTGGCCCAGTATAAGTATATTAATGTGACTGGAAGGGTTATCATGCCATGTGTCTACAACATGACAGCACTATAAAGTTGAGCATTGAGCTCACTTCTACAAGTGGAATGTAATAAATATTAATTCTGTTATGGATTTATTCCAAAATTTGGTAATTTGATTATTTTAAATCCACAGTTTAATTCATCAAATGGGGAGACTAACCCAACTGTCCTGTCTACGATCTTACCAAGAACCATAGGAATTACCCATCAAGTATACAGAATGTAGTGGTGTGTGATGCAGGATTTCACTGGTGGTTCATGGTCATGTGACCTTGTGAATGTAGTGGTGTGTGATGCAGGATTTCATTGGCAGTTTATGGTCATGTGACCATGTGAATGTAGTGGTGTGTGATGCAGGATTTCATTGGTAGTTCATGGTCATGTGACCTTGTGAATGTAGTGGTGTGTGATGCAGGATTTCATTGGTGGTTCATGGTCATATGACTTTGTGTCATATTATAATTTGAAAAATGTGTTAGTTGGGTGTTAGATGCACATCTTTAGTCCTTCGCCTAAATGCACAATAATAACAAGGGTTACTGAATGCAGCAGTGTTAATTAACTGGTGAGATGGAGATCTGCTGTTTTCTTTCTAATGCACAAACTCTTGTTTTGGAGATGCACAATTGGACCTTATAATTACATCATTTTAATCCAAACATCTGAGTCCTGACAAAGTTCTTTTTAAATTGAACACCCAGTGTCTTAGTAGATAACTTGGTCGACTCTGAATCCAGGGATCATGGGTTTAAGTCTTGGTTTCTCTCTGGCTTTTTTTTCCGAAATAGGGGAAGAGGCCCAGGCCATAGGGAAAAAAGCATGATTTTCGAGCTAAGGGGAAAAAATAGTGTGATTTCGAGACATTGGGGGAGTAGTATATAGGCAGAAATTGAAGATTTGGGTGAGCAAATATGCAAAAAAGGTACATTAAGATAAACCGTCTTCTATAACTGTATCCCAAACATAGCAATGTTGAGAAAGTAAGAGGGGAAATGATGATAACAAAAACAGAAAAAAAAACACTTTGAATCGTGTATACCGTATATGGACTATAGTGCAATTTCTGAATAGGCGTTTTTAAAACGGGTGAGACGCTTTACCGTTGTAAGCATGTTAGTCCCCTTTAACTGCTTCAAATATAACTTAATTTGATAAGTTGACTGACATGAACGTTATGTATACCGAGTAATATAACTACTGATGTGAAATAATGAAATAATTGTAATTGTATACAGTATATACGTGTCTTTTTTGAAAAAGGACTGAAATACTATGCGCAAAAGTACACGCATATATATATTTCATGAATGGAGTTACCCGGATGTGCCGCTCATGACGTGTGACCCCAGATAACAAATTGGGAAACTAAAATGCCAGTAAATATTGTAGTTATTGCATACATGTGATACCCTCACGGCGTGAGATGAAATCTCACGGAATTCTAACCCTCCTCCCGGCCCACGGAATTGTGTGAAAAACTCCCGTATTGTTAAAATTGATTTTTCGAAAATCATCGGTCTGTTTCCTTTGTTTGGTATGTTAGCAGATTTATCAAGGCGTTGTTGCTTCTAACATAGAATGAATTCAAGAACGACAACTCCTACTGAAATTTCGTACTTCGTACTCAATTAGATTCGTACTATTGTACATGCATTGTACTCAGTTTGATTCATACTATCGGTTATTTTCCAGAGGGGAAGTTATTAGGCAGCCAACCGTGCCGTCGTCTTTTGCACGGCCGTTTTTGAAAATCGCGCCAATATTTGGTGGTGTGGGTGGGGTTAAACTCTTACTTTTCAATATTTAAAACCTTTAACCTCATCAAGAAGATAGACACTGTTCAATCTTGGCGACTCTCAGGACCTTCAGTCCTTTGATTTTATTTTATTTTAGGGGTATTTTATCTTTCAGAAAGGGGGAAAAAGGTAGGCTATTTTGCTGCTTATGAAGGGAAAAAAAGCCCTGCCACTGGGTTTCTTCCTAAATTAAGCTCTATCTATTGGATGGGAACATAAACTGGGCAGTCTTGTGAATCAGGGTTTATTCTCTGAAAAAAAAAAGTTAGAGAATTATTTCATAGGAATCTATGGCATGGTTCCTCTATTTTTATGTGTCCTTGAGTTCCCCTGTCTCTTCGGTGGCTACACTTTACACCATTTCATTTTTTACAACCAGTTAAACAATAATTACTCATACTTTTTTAAGCACTTTGAATAAAAAAGCCTTTGTAATGATATAACCGGTGGCGCTTTGGAGAAGTTTAGGGCAGGTTGTTGTAGTTCTTAATTTGTTGTTTACCCTAAACAATTTGGTGAGGTCACTTCCTTACACTTATGGTGGATATTCGCCCTTTATGAAAGAATTATGACCTTTGATTTAACAGTACTAACAAAATACTAAGAAAATGCACATTTTGGTTAAGATTAGATCTATTTTTGCTGATAAAAGCTCTATATTAAAAAGGAACTGATATCTTATTGATATAAAATTAATTAGATATCAGTTCCAGAACTTCCTTTAATGATGATAGTGAGTGATCTCCACAGGATGTTTTTTAAGCACAGGGCACTAGTCCAGCTTTTAGGGGACTGGGGCCAGGGCTCTCAGGAAGGGGCATTTTGTGTTGTTTTAGTTTAAACAATATTTTATTCACAAATGTTTTACAGTTTACATTGCTTATTATACAGACATTCGAAGATGTTACAACGTGTTGTTTTCATATGAAAGGGAATCTTTAAGAAACACAAATTAGTGTTTTTTATTATGTAAGTGGAACTAAGAACATACCATTCCAAATTGCGAAAAGTATGTTCTTAGTTCCACTTACATAATAAAAAACACTAATTTGTGTTTCTTAAAGATTCCCCTTTCATATGAAAAAACACGTTTGTAACATCTTCGAATGTCTGTATAATAAGCAATGTAACTGTAAAACATTTGTGAATAAAATATTGTTTAAACTAAACAACACAAAATGCCCCTTCCTGAGAGCCCTGGCCCCAGTCCCTAAAAGCTGACTAGTGCCCTGTGCTTAAAAAACATCCTGTGGAGATCACTCACTATCATCATTAAAGGAAGTTCTGGAACTGATATCTAATTAAATTTATATCAATAAGATATCAGTTCCTTTTTAAATATAGAGCTTTTATCAGCAAAAATAGATCTAATCTTAACCAAAAAGTGCATTTTCTTAGTATTTTGTTAGTACTGTTAAATCAAAGGTCATAATTCTTTTCATAAAGGGCGAATATCCACCATAAGTTGTAAGGAAGTGACCTCACCAAATTGGTTTAAGGTTAAACAACAAATTAAGAACTACAACAACCTGCCCCTAACTTCTCCAAAGCGCACCTGTTATATCATTTACAAAGGCTTTTTTATTCAAAGTGCTTAAAAAGTATGAGTAATTATTGTTTAACTGGTTGTAAAAATGAAATGGTGTAAAGTGTAGCCACCGAAAGAAGACAGGGGAACTCAAGGACACATAAAATAGAGGAACCATGCCCATAGATTCCTATGAAATAATTCTCTAACTTTTTTTTTTTTCAGAGAATAAACCCTGATCACAAGACTGCCCAGTTATGTTCCCATCCAATAGATAGAGCTTAATTTAGGAAGAAACCCAGTGGCAGGGCTTTTTTTCCCTTCATAAGCAGCAAAATAGCCTACCTTTTTCCCCCTTTCTGAAGATAAAATACCCCTAAAATAAAATAAATCAAAGGACTGAAGGTCCTGAGAGTCGCCAAGATTGAACAGTGTCTATCCTTCTTGATGAGGTTAAAGGTTTTTAAATATTGAGAAAGTAAGAGTTTAACCCCACCCACACACAATATTGGCCGCGATTTTTCAAAAACGGCCGTGCAAAAGACGACGGCACGGTTGGCTGCCTAATAACTTCCCCTCTGGAAAATAACCGATAGTATGAATCAAACTGAGTACAATGCATGTACAATAGTACGAATCTAATTGAGTACGAAGTACGAAATTTCATAGGAGTTGTCGTTCTTGAATTCATTCTATGTTTAGAAGCAACAACGCCTTGATAAATCTGCTAACATACCAAACAAAGGAAACAGACCGATGATTTTCGAAAAATTCAATTTTAACAATACGGGAGTTTTTCACACAATTCCGTGGGGCGGGAGGAGGGTTAGAATTCCGTGAGATTTCATCTCACGCCGTGAGGTATCACATGTATGCAATAACTACAATATTTACTGGCATTTAGTTCCCAATTTGTTATCTGGGTCACACGTCATGAGCGGCACATCCGGTAACTCCATTCATGAAATATATATATGCGTGTACTTTTGCGCATAGTATTTCAGTTCCTTTTCAAAAAGACACGTATATACTGTATAACAATTACAATTATTTCATTATTTCACAATCAGTAGTTATATTACTCGGTATACATAACGTTCATGTCAGTCAACTTATCAAATTAAGTTATATTTGAAGCAGTTAAAGGGGACTAACATTGCTTACAACGGGTAAAGCGTCTCACCCGTTTTAAAAACGCCCTATTCAGAAATTGCACTATATCCATATACGGTATACACGATTCCAAAGTGTTTTTTTTTCTGTTTTTTGTTATCATCATTTCCCCTCTTACTTTCTCAACATTGCTATGTTTGGGATACAGTTATAGAAGACGGTTTATCTTAAATGTACCTTTTTTGCATATTTGCTCACCCAAATCTTCAATTTCTGCCTAATATACTACTCCCCCAATGTCTCGAAATCACACTATTTTTTCCCCTCTAGCTCGAAAATCATGCTTTTTTCCCCTATGGCCTGGGCCTCTTCCCCTATTTCGGAAAAAAAAGCCAGAAGAAACCAAGACTTAACCCATGATCCTGGATTCAGAGTCGACCAAGTTATCTACTAAGACACTGCGGTGTTCCAATTAAAAAGAACTTTGCAGGACTCAGATGTTTGGATTAAAATGATGTAATTATAAGGTCCAATTGTGCATCTCCAAACAAGAGTTTGTGCATTAGAAAGAAAACAGCAGATCTCCATCTCACCAGTTAATTAACACTGCTGCATTCAGTAACCCTTGTTATTATTGTGCATTTAGGCGAAGGACTAAAGATGTGCATCTAACACCCAACTAACACATTTTTCAAATTATAATATGACACAAAGTCATATGACCATGAACCACCAATGAAATCCTGCATCACACACCCACTACATTCACAAGGTCACATGACCATGAACTACCAATGAAATCCTGCATCACACACCACTACATTCACATGGTCACATGACCATAAACTGCCAATGAAATCCTGCATCACCACACCACTACATTCACAAGGTCACATGACCATGAACCACCAGTGAAATCCTGCATCACACACCACTACATTCTGTATACTTGATGGGTAAATTCCTATGGTTCTTGGTAAGATCGTAGACAGGACAGTTGGGTTAGTCTCCCCATTTGATGAATAAACTGTGGATTTAAAATAATCAAATTACCAAATTTTGGAATAAATCCATAACAGAATTAATATTTATTACATTCCACTTGTAGAAGTGAGCTCAATGCTCAACTTTATAGTGCTGTATGTTGTAGACACATGGCATGATAACCCTTCCAGTCACATTAATATACTTATACTGGGCCCAACCAGTCCTAGCACTACTATATGCTGAGCTTCAAGCAATGGAGCTACTTCGTATCCTTTTTATCCAACCCATGCGAGGGTCAGGCGGATTGCTCTACCACAAAAAGTCGCCGCCTTGGTTACTATAAACGGTGTGTAAACATTTATGTAAAATTTAGAAATTACAATTAAAGGCTTAAACCACCATATTGAAAGAACCCAGAGGTTTTTCCAGTAGTTAACCTGCAACCCCATTGATTGCAAGGCAAGCTCACACCAATTAACATTGCATTGTAAACCTTCTCGCCTCTCACCGTTGCGGGGTCGAACCCCACTAAGAACTCAACTTGCAAGTGAGTAAGTGTCGATTCTTACAGATGTTGAGAGGTATAAAGTAAGTGGAGGTTTGCCTCCGCACAAAAAAAAATGACCATCATACAGCCTAAAATGGGCTGGAAAATGAGGTTTATAAACACCAAACAATCAAATCAAACCAATTAAGATCTGGGAGAATTTAACAAATCTCACCAAGTCTCTATATTAACAGAAATAAAGGTCTTGAAAGTGATGTTGTAACGCAGTGATAAGTATGTTGGTATCATACTCGTCACGTCGCGCACTCATACAATTTCAAACATCAATCTTCATTTATCATTAAATTAAATTTGATTATTTATAATAATAATCTCATTAATTAAAAGATTTATTCCATTGCGGAAATCACTTTCAATGATTCTCACATAAAACTTCATCTTTGTTGTTTTAAATGTGGTTTAATCGTGGCATGTACATAAATTATAAAACAACTGCATAATAATTATGTAATAACTTTGAAGCAAAACAGCTCAGGGCCTTTGTTTGTTTGATGTTTTACGTCATTTTCAACTAATGTAAGCTTATATGACGGTCGATTTTTTTTTGTGTGGTGGAGGCAGACCATGAGTAGAGTAGAGTAGAACCAGTACTGTACACTTCCCGCCATCCATAAGAATCGACACTTCCTCATTTACAAATTGAGCTCCCAGTGCGATTCGAACCCGCAGAGAGACCAGAAGGTTTACAGTGCAACATCGTAACCCCTCGGCCATGGAGGTGCTCTGAACTCAGAACGTCTTTTAAATAATCATCAGCTAAATATTTTTGGGTGGGGATGTGTGTTTTTCACTGTGGCTTAGATGTACCCTATAATGCTTTTATATTTTATTGTCCTGTACAAACAGAGTGTCATCTGATAATTATTTTCAATCACTTGTGGGTAAACACTGTCACCATCTTCATGATTCCACTATTATGTCTATGTAAATACCATTATGGTTCTGGTATTCAAATGGCTGGATGATGATAAAACACAGCGGTCTTATCCATTGTACTATAGAATTTATTTAGCAAAGCGAAAAATAGCAATTTGTATTATAGTACAGTATGCCAGGCATTGTGAAGATCCGTCATTTATTATGAGAAATGCAATGGAAACTAATAGCAAGCATAATAGACCATTGTAAAAGAATATGTAATACCCATTAAATGAAACGCATATGCCTATCAATGCAAAAGTGCAAATGCAATTTGTCAACAAAAGGAAAAATTTATAAAATATAGCATGCAAACTTATTATTTACAACGGAGCATACAAATTGTTAACAATTAGTAATTATAAAAATAAATATACAGCAATAATTGTGTTAAAAACTGGAACGACTGCACGCAATCTTTTTTCAAATAAGAATGCAATCTTGTTGAAATAACCAGTATGCAATCTTGTTTATAATCAGAAATACAGCATGCAAAATTGTACATAATCAGATATACAGCATTAATCTTGTAAATAACTAGAAATACAACATGCAATCTGGTAAAAAAACTAGAAATTCAGTATTCAGTCTTGTAAATAATTAGCAAATACAGCACTTAATCTTGCAAATAATTAGAAAATACAGCATTCAGTCAATTTGAAATACCATATAATTATATGTTATTTTGTTAACAATTGAAAATACAGCATAAAATCCTGTAAACAAAAGTAATGTTTCACATACTCTTTCTTGTAAACAAAAGGCAAAACTGCATCTTGTAACTGCATGTAATCTTGTAAACAAAATTTAATACTGCATGTAATTTTGTAAACAAAAGGGAATACTGCACATAATCTTGTAAACACAGTGTTTTTTTCCTGTACCCTTGAGAACAAAACCCATACCGTAACAATTGGGAATTTTAGCGCGATTTTTCATAAAATGGGGGAAAATACAGTAATTATTCATTTAATAATTGTATCTTTAATACTGGTTTCAGTACCCAGAGTAATTTAAAAGTGTTTCGTTCTCAGTACTTGTCACACTAAGGCCAATCAAAATTAATTCCCAGTTTATCATCCCCGTCCACCCCGAATATTTTATGCCGCCTCGACAATTTTTATATAGTCTGAAAAACAACAACAATTGACTGAAAGAGTCGTCTTTACGTGACGGAAATGCGTTAATATTTAGCTCGAACCAGAAATACCGGAAATACATTTTGTAAACAAATCGGACGTCAAGCAATAAGAAGTAAGTTGTATTGAGAACTTCAACTTTTAAAACTCACATACTTGGTAGTTATATCATTATAAATACAAATGTATGTTATAGCAGTGACAATGGTAATAAAGAGAGTGTCAAAACATAATACTTTGGTTATTAATATTTTTGTGATGTTTGATGTCATCTCAGGAAATAAAAAATAAAAATAAAATTGCACCCCCGCCCCAATTTTTTCCAAATTTGGATGATAAACTGGGAATTAATTTGATATGGCCTAACGCTTCTTTTAAAAACAAAACAAACATATTATAATATTTTTTTGCATTCATGAATTGGGAATGGTTGTCTTAAAATTGGGAAAAAATATGGTTTTAGCATTGGGAAGCCCAATAACGCCAATAACGACTGTAAAAACAGCCAAAAACCAAGAGGCCCAAGAGGGCCTGTGGATGCTCTACTGGCTAACAAGGCTCTTATAACATCAATGAAGCGAGTGACTATCGTCTTAAAGAGGCAAAAAATAGCATTTTTATCTTAATCAAGAGCCATAACTCCGTTACTGGTCCGATCTGGCTGGTTTTCGAACTTGACCAGTAGAGCTAAAAAATAAAAATAATAATAATAATAAAAGAAAAAAACGTCAACAAATCTGGTAAAGTTTGGTAAAGATCAGATAAAAAATGAGGCAAATATAGCATTTTTAACAAAATCAAGTGCCATAACTCCGCTGTTACTGGTCCGATCTGTCTGATTTTCAAATTTATCCGAGCTTTCATCGACATTAGCAATCTAGTAAAGTTTGGTAAAGATCAGATGAAAAATGAAGGCCCTATCAATCTTAACGAGGCAAAATATAGCGTTTTTAACTAAATCAAGGGCCATAACTCCGCTGTTACAGGTCCAATATGGCTGGTTTTCGAACATGTCCGAGCTTTCATTGATATTAACAATCAATTAAAGTGTGGTAAAGATAAAACAAGAGGCCCAAGAGGGCCCTTATGGACGCTCTACTGGCTAACATGGCTCTTATAACATCAATGAAGCGAGTGACTGCCATTTATGTTTTTTTAAAGTTTCGGGCAAAAAACAGCTTTTTAACTAAATCAAGGGCCATAACTAAAGAATCTGGTAAAGTTTGGTAAAGATCAGATGAAAATGAGGCCCTACCCTTATTAACGATGCAAAATATAGCATTTTTAACTAAATCAAGAGCCATAACTCCTCTGTAACTGGTCCGACTGGTCCAAACATAGAGCTATAAAAAAAAAAAAAAAAAAAAAAAAGATTAAAAAAATCTATATATATATATAAAAAAAGAAAGTCATAAAATCTGCTAAAGTTTGGCAAAGATCAGATGCAAATGAAAAGGCCCTATCGTATGACGAGGCAAATTATAGCATTTTTAACAAAATCAAGGGCCATTATAAACTCCACTGTTACTGGTCCGATCTGGCTGGCTTTCGAACTTCGAGCTTTCATTGATATTAACAATCTCAGGAAGTTTGGTAAAGATCGGATGAAAATGAAGGCCCCTAACGTTTTAACGAGGCAAAAATATAGCATTTTGAATTAAATCAAGGGCCATAACTCGCTGTTACTGGTCCGATATGAATGGTTTTCGAACATGTTTGAGCTTTCAACGATATTAACAATCTGATATAGTTTGGTAAAGATCAGATGAACAATGAAGCCCCCTATCGTCTTAACAAGGCAAAATATTGCATTTTTAACTAAATCAAGGGCCCATAACTCCGCTGTTACTACTCCGATCTGGCTGGTTTTCAAACTTGTCCGAGCTTTCATTGTTATTAACAATGTGGTAAAGCTTGGTAAAGATAGGATGAAAAATGAAGGCCCTATTGTCTTAACGAGGCAAAATATAGCAATATAGCATTTTTAACTAAATCAAGGGCCATAACTCCGCTGTTACTTATCCGATCTGGCTGGTTTTTCGAACTTGTCGAGCTTTTCATTGTTATTAACAATGTGGTAAAGCTTGGTAAAGATAGGATGAAAAAATGAAGGCCCTATCGTCTTAACGAGGCAAAATATAGCAATATAGCATTTTTAACTAAATCAAGGGCCACAACTCCGCTGTTACTGGTCCGATCTGGCTGGTTTCGAACTTTTCCGAGCTTATCAAGTTTGGTAAAGATCGGATGAAAATGAAGGCCCTATCGTCTTAACGAGACAAAAGTAAACGACGGTATGGACGGACGACGGACAACTCGGCATCCCAAAAGCTCTGTGCTAGAGTGTTCACAAGGCAGAAATTGCATTTTTCAAAAAAAACAAGGGCCATAAACTCTGGTGTTACTGACCCAATTTAGCTGATTTCGAACTTGTCAAGCTTTCATTAGTATTAACAATATGTGCAAGTTAGGTAACGATCAGATAATAAATGAAGGTGTTAGAGCGTTCACAAGGCAGAAAATAGCAATTTTCAGAAAAAAAAAGGGCCACAACTCCGGCATTACTGATCCGATTTGGCTTTCAAACTTGTCCGAGCTTTCATTGATATTAACAATCTGTGCAAGTTTGGTAAAGATCAAATAATAAATGAAGGTGCTAGAGTGTTCACAAGCTTAATATGCATTTTTCAGGAAAACAAGGGCCATAACTCTGGTGAATTTGATCCGATCCGGCTGGTTTTTGAACTCGTCCTAGCTTTCATTGATATAAAGACACTGGCAAAGTTTCGTAAGATTCGATTAATAATGAAGGCCCTAGAGCGTTCACAAGGCAAAAGTTAACAGACGGACGACGGAATGGACGACGGACAACTCGCCATCCACTACGTCTTAACGAGACAAAATATAGCATTTTTAAACTAAATCAAGGCCATAACTCCGCTGTTAGTGGTCAGATCTGGCTGGTTTTCATATTTGTCCGAGTTTTCATTGATATTAACAATCTGGTAAAGTTTGGTAAAGATCAGATTAAAAATGAAGGCCCTATCGTCTTAACGAGACAAAAGTTACCGAACGGACAATGGAACGGACGATGGACAACTCGCCATCCCATAAGCTTTGCTGGCCCTTGGCTAGTAGAGCTAAATACTGTAAACAAAAAGTAATACTGCACGTAGTTTTGTAAACAAAAGATAACAGCGATTTTTTCTCCCTTTTGGAAGTGGGAGGGTGGAAAAAATCAGCTAGCCAATTCTTTCCCCCGGGGAAATTTTGAGAGGGGGATAAAATTGACTGCTACACCTGTACCCATTCAATTGGGAAAATTTTCTTATATTAGCAATATTGTATGCTTAAATACTTGGCAGACACATAAATATGTATACATTCTCTACCCTTACCATAAAAGAATATGTATCAGGGTTTTCCCCAGGATCATAAGGCATGTCGCATGCAACATGCCTTCCTGGAAAAGAAAGGAAAAACAACATGCCTTCATCAGAGCAACATGCCTTAAGATTTTCTTAATTTTCATGAATAACAGATTTAAAAGAATAAAAATAGAATTTCTATGGTGATTCTTGTTCCTTTTGCACCAAAATCATAAAAGTATGTTATTTTACCATTTTGCCATTAATAGGCACTATTTTTTTCAAGCCAGTTGGTAAATGTAATGTCAGAACAACATGCCTCCACAATTTTCTGGGGAAACCCCTGGTATTTCCCCCTTCTTCTATTTAAAGTTTCACTCTAAAATAAAAATGGATTGGGATTTTTTTTCACTCCAGTTGGGAAAAAAACAACATACTTTTTGCCACTGGGAATGATATCATTTTTCAGTACCCACTTATATAAGGAAAATAAACACTGTGTAATACTGCACATAATCTTGTAACAAAAGGTAATGCTGCATATAATATTGTAAACAAAAGGTAATATAATACTGCATGTAATCTTATAAACAAAAGGTAATACTGCATGTAATCTTATAAACAAAAGGTAATACTGCATGTAATCTTGAAAAACAAAAGTTATAACTGCACATAATCTTGTAAACAAAGGTAATCCTGCATGTAATCTTATAAACAAAAGGTAATACTGCATGTAATCTTGTAAACAAAAGTTATAACTGCACATAATCTTGTAAACAAAGGTAATACTGCATGCGATCTGGTAATACCACATGCAATCTTGTAAACAAAAGGTAAGAATACAACACATAATCTTGTAAACAAAAGGTAATACCACACGCAGTCTTGTAAACAAAAGGTAAGAATAATACACATAATCTTGTAAACAAAAGGTAATACCACACGCAGTCTTGTAAACAAAAGGTAAGAATACTACACATAATCTTGTAACAAAAGGTAATACTGCATGTAATCTTGTAAACAAATGAAAAAACAGCACACAATCTTGTTAACATTTAGACAGGTCAAGAGACAGTCTTGATAGCTTGCATAATCTATAAATACACATACATATTTTTTTTTTCAAGAATGAGTCGATTTTTTCTCCACTGTTTTACCATAATGGAAAAACTGTTTTTTTTTACCACTTTGGTCATTAAAGCAGACTAGGTTTTCTGTCTAAATTTCTTATTGCTAAAGTCGTTATAAAAATTAGCATATTTCAGGGAGACTCCACAATAACAAGGCTGTGTCTCAAGTACACAAAATCCTTAATCAATAGAATGTAACTAGACTAAATCCTCTGTAATAAAACCAGCCAATACAAGGACATTAGTGAGAGTTTTAAAACAAAGTGAGCACTTTGAAGATAAACCTTCTAGATAGCTGAGGACATGATATTTACTAAATACTTGATTTCCCTGATAACAACCGTGCAGTTGATATAATGTCAACAGTGTTCAAATTATCTATGATAAATAAACTGATCCGGTAGCTTCAGCTCTTGATACAAAATGTAATAAAAATTAAAAAATTAATATAAAAAAAAATGTCATTTTGATGGAAAGTGAATTCATGGGAAGACATTAGCCCACATAATTTGGAGAAGTGAATAAATAATCATAGTCTACCCAAGAGATAGGGAAAATGTTCAACAATAATGTAACTAATTTTAAAAATGTAGGCTATGATCACAATTTTTTTTTAGGAAACAACTATTTTATGTCTTTAAGTTATTTGAACTGGAAACAATTTTATAAAATTGTCATCCAACATCTGACAAGAAAGTTAATATTCTT
>JAWPHD010021523.1:0-28002 GCA_037043455.1 Cyrtodaria siliqua | reverse complement strand
TTCTCCATATTTTATCTAGATGTAAACTGGAGGATGAGCCTGGCATGTTCATTCCTATTTGGCGCCAAATAACCAGTTGCACCCTGAAAGGCCATACTTTGTGTTTGTTTGTTTTTTTGGTTCTCAGACATTTGTTTTCTGAAACAATTACACAGGAGAAGAGGCTGATGTGGAGTGTGTTGGAGTGGGTGGGTTAGGATGGGGGACAAATTTAGCCTGAACCTTTATAACTAGATCTATCACTTTATAAGTATATTTCTCATAATGGTGTTAGTTAACTGTAAAACATAAAACTGACCAGATATACAAACATGATCTCCTGGTGTTAGCGTTACTTTTTAAACATGATCATGTGGTTGTTTAAAATGCGACACCCAGAAAATGGATACCAGATACCTTTTTTTAACGCTTTGTGTGTGAGCTGATGTTATTGTTTTGTTGCTATTGTTAATGAGAAAAATTGGATTTGTTTCTTCATTTATACAAAAAGTAGGGTCTGTGGGAGCTGACAGCAATCGAAAAATAAAAAAAAACTTGTCAAAATCACTATATCTATTTTAAAGTTCGATAATTTAAATGCACTATGTGAAACTTCCGCCTATGCTTCAATGACCCGTCCGTGTGAAAACGAGTATTGCCCCAGGACGAGGTCACTTTGTAAATTAATGAGGCATTAAAACGCTGTTTAATTCTGCCTAAGGATGTATCAGTACATACACATTGGACTAATATGTTTACTAGTTTATCATTTATATATTTATCCAAATAATGACAAGTTGGAGAAATGTCCTGAATGACATTTTGATGTTTGTACGTCTCCTCGAAATATATATATATAGATATATGTGTGAGAATATTAAGACTGACCCCAGCACAACCTTACCAGCCCCCACCACCACCACCCACGACCCATCCTCCATCCCTAAAAATGGTTCACGGTGTTGCAAAAGCTTTCCCACGGAAAGAAAGCATTTTTTTTTTTTTTTTTTAGAAATAGTACGGAAACGGTTTGAATTGAACAGAAAATTGGGAACATTTTTCATTGATTTCTAGACATTTCGGTGATTAACTATTTATCGCTGTGGGTTTGGTGGGGAAGTGTGGTGGTTGGTTGGAGGAGTGGGCAACCTATCGTATCTGCAAATAAATGAACACAGGTAGGTTTGTTTTCCTTAACCACTGTGCTATTTAAAGAGACTTTAATGCTAACTGTAAGAAAAGGTGGTATTTTACAAGTTACTTCACAACATAACAAGCTTTGTTCCATTGTCTAAACGAGGAAATGAAGTCTGTTAAAAGGGAGAGTTTACATATTTACTGTCATAAAATGACGCAGCGTGTAGATGCACACTAGTGACATTGTTTTAATTACGACAACTTACATCAGTAAGTCACCTCCTTTGGACATCTGTTCAGCGTTAGAAGAATATATATTCTTCGTGAAAACTCGGTCAATCCCGCCATTCTTCGGGATATGCTTCAGAGAAGTGATCGAGATGTTGCGTATGTAGAATTAGTCTGTTTTTAAGTTGTTAAAAAAGGCAACTGACATTAGAGGAAAATATCGAGTTTTGGTCAAAAGGCCCCAGAGAGAGAAAGAGAGGAAGGATACACAAGAAACATTTTCAGGACTACTATTACTAACGCCTCGGGTTCGAGTCCCAGTGGGAGCTCGCCTTGTCAAGTGTCGAATTCTTACTAAGTTACGGATGGTGGGAGGTATATGTAGTAGCTGGTTATACCCAGAGAAAAATGGTGCGGTCTGCAAAGAATCGATCGTCATCATGCGACGCGTCTATTTTTTTTTAAGAGACGCTTTCACGACATCTCGTTCATATATTCGAGACATAACTCAAATGTAACTCGAAGGTCACCATACGTCATCCAAGCATGACGCGCCTCAGATTCCCGTCAAAACGTTTCATCAAAGTTGTGCCGATTGCTCCATCTATACTTTAGTTACATGAAAGCAGTGATTAATACCCTTCATCTGTATTGTAAGTTAACGAGCATGCAACACAAATCATACATCAACACGGTGTGGCTAACGGCATATTGTTTCAACAGCAACATCTAAGCAACAGAGCCTAGTTTACTGGTGGCCGCTGCCTTTCGGCTAACAAAATGTCAATTTTGAATATACCGATCCGTCGATATACACACGCGGAATGACGGGATTGGCCGGGTTTGTACGAATTTTAAAGACAAATCAAAGTGTCGAAGATGATCAATACTTTGAATACAGTTGGAGAGTTGTTAAGGGAGGTAACTGACTTAAAGAGTCAGAGAGAGAGAGAGAGAGAGAGAGAGAGAGAGAGAGAGAGAGAGAGAGAGAGAGAGAGAGAGAGAGATGTCCCTACTTTTACTAACGAGTCGATTCTTATGGTTATTTAACGTGCTCGGAGAATAGACTCCGATACGCGGGACTGTCCGATTTACGTCTCCATTCGACAGGCCAGGTTAAGGAAAACAACACGTCGACAAAACGCATGGCGGCGGTGAGGCTTGATCCGGGTCCTTCGGTTTCAAGTCCACCACAATATCAACTGGACCACGACAGCCCTCGTGCTAACCGACAGGGTCACGGTGTAGAGAAAAACCGTGTCAGCATAAATTGCATATTATATTTGAAGAGGTTTAGGTATGATCTTACTTTCCTCGTAACTGAAGGCTAGTAAATAAATAGTTTTATGACAACTTGTCCAGACGGTTGTCATGTAATGACATACTCTCATCAACGTTCCGCAATGTGTATATCCCAATGTGGTAATAAGGCCTAACTATTAAAACTACTGTACCATACCATAGCATACGTTCGTGGTTAATAACAGTATAGAAAATCGGCTGTGAGTTATTTTTTTTCTCGTTTGTTTTTTTGTTCATATATTTGGTGTTTAACCCCATTCTCAGCACACTTTAGGCCATGTTTGACCGTCGGGATTTTTTTTTTGTGGTGGATTGTAGACCACCCACATTCTTTCTGGGTAGAACCCTCCCGCCATCCATCCGTATAAAGCGACCCTTTCTTAATTACAAGTCGAGCTCCCAGTGGGATTCGAACCCGCATTGGTGAGAGATGAGAAGGTTTCAAACGAAGCGTCTTTACCCTCTTGACCACGGAGACCATTTGTCTGTTTTTAAAACTGTGTATGTTATATGCTTACATACAATACAGGACCAACATTAAAGCGGACAATTTCCTATTTGCCATACATGTGTGATTTACCCATATTACGTATATGTTTGCGCTAACTAAAGGAGACAACAGTCTATTTTGATGTAAACAGTATACTTAATTATTTTTTTCTCGAATTACGTAAATATACTTGCGTTTATAGTCAAATGGTAATGCAGTAATTACAATAAACAGGAAAATCCGAATTTGAAATCCGAATTTACCAGGTTCAAGACTACCCTCCCTGGCGCCACTGGGTTTCGTCTGTGTGTTCTTGAGCAGAACTCTTTCCCTCATTCGTTGGATGGGAACGTAAACTCGGCGGTCGCATGTACCTACTGGAGTATATCAACCGAGCACGTGCAAGAACTTTAGAATACTATTCGTTATTAAGAGTAGTGTAGCTTCCCGGATGCCTATGTATCCGTCCCCTCTATCTCTATGGCGACTCTATATATCATATGTGTTGATGGGCCGTTAAGTAACATTCAGTATATATCACCAAAATGGCATACAGCTCGCCCCCAGTCCCGATTAATAGTGTATAGGTTATGGTCCCGCCTTATACTCGGTCTTCTCTATAGGAAACCCTGAATATATCGTTCATTCTACCTATGTTAATTAATAGCTCGACTGATCAGAGCAGCAGAGCTTATGCCGTGGTGCGGCGTCCGTCGTCCGTCTGTCCGTCTGTCTGTCCGTCCGTAAATTTTCATTTGTAGCGACTACTCCTCTGAAACTACTGGATGGATATTCATGAAACTTTACTGAAATGTTGCCCATGAAGTCTAGTTGATCCTAGCAAAAAGTTATGTTGATGTGAAATCCAAGATGGCCGCCAAAGCTAAAAATAGATTTTTAAAATACAAGTTTGTAGCGACTTCTTCTTGAAAACTATAAGTGATATTGATATGGGACTTTTTCTAAAATGATCAGCATGACATGATGTTGGTCCTTGTCAAATCAAAGATCGTTTTGATTCGACATTAAACATGGCTGCCAGTGGCCATCTTTGTTTACATAGAGTTATATAGTAAAACCTTGTAGCGACTACTCTTCTGAAACTACTTGGCGGATTTTCATGAAACTTTACAGGAATGTTGCTCTTCTTGATGTCTTATTAATCCTAGCAAAATTTAAGGTCGGCCAGAAATTCAAAATGGCCACCACAGCTAAAAATAGATTTTTTTAAAAATAAGTTTGTAGCGACTACTTCTTGAAAACTATAAGTGATATTGATATGGGACTTTTTCTAAAATGATCAGCATGACACGATGTTGATCTTAGTTGAACATTATTTTGATTCGACGTTAAACATGGCTGCCAGTGGCCATCTTTGTTTACATAGTTATATAGTAAAACCTTTTTGCGACTACTTCTCTGAAACTACCTGACGGATGTTCATGAAACTTCACAGGAATGTTGCCTTTGATGTCTAGTTGATCCTAAAAAAAATTCAGGCTGGCCGGAAATTCAAGGTGGCCGCCACGGCTAAACATAGATTTTTAAAAACAAGTTTGTAGTGACTACTTCTTGAAAACTGTAATTGATATTGATATGGGACTTTTTCTGAAATGATCAGCATGACAAGATGTTTATCCTTGTCGAAAATTATTTTGGTTCGACACTAAACATGGCTGCCAGTGGCCATCTTTGTTTACCTAGAGTTATATAGTAAAAACTTCAACTTGTAGCGACTACTCATCTGAAACTACTTGACAGATTTTTATGAAACTTCACAGCTATCAAAATCTATCAGTAGTGCTTCAAGGTCATTGACCTCTTGTTAAATAATAAAATATATGCAAATTACTGGATTGTATTACATTTGACTGACATGATTGCTCTATGGTTAATATCGTAACACTATGCAACGTCTGTTTTAAAATTAATACAGCTGATAAGCATAATACATTTTTGACAATGCTAGGTCGTTATGTTTTCTCTGGCAGGTTTACATATTCATTCATGAATAGTTCGTGTGGACTGCTACTGTGTATCGTGACATTATAATAACCCCCAATCTGCTAACATTATATTATACTATTTATATGCCTATATAATATGGTTCATTAACCCTTTCGCTGCATTTTTTTTGGTACGACCAGTTTAAACCCAAATCAACCTGTACATAATGTGTAGGTTGATCAGGGTTTACACAGTTCGCCACTTAGAATGTTTTCCATAGCATTTTATACATAAGAATTGAATGTTGTTTAACGGCTCATCAACACAGTATAGGTTATTTAGAGCCGTCCCAGAGAGAGGGGAAGGATACATAATAATTCGGGAACCTGCCCTACTCTTATTGTCGAATAGATTCCTATGGTTCTTTAACGTGCTCGGAGGATAGACCGATACACGGTTTACGTCCCCATCCGACGGACGAGCCTAAGGGAAAGTGTCTTGCCTAATAACACACCGACGGAACTCAGTGGCACCACGGTGGATTGAACCCAGGGCCTCCTGTTACAAATCCGTCGCGCTACCGACTGCGCCACGCCATAAAATATATCCGGAAGGTTTGAAGTCAAATTTTAGCAGATGACGCTTAAAATTTGGCAGCGAAAGGATTAACGTGCTAGTGGGGATAGACGCCGCTAGGGGGATAGACGCCGCCGCTAGTAGGGGGATAGACGCTGCTAGGGGGATAGACGCCGCCGCTAGTAGGGGGATAGACGCCGCTAGGGGGATAGACGCCGCCGCTAGGGGGATAGACGCCACTAAGGGGGATAGACTCCGCCGCTATGGGGATAGACGCCGCTAGGGGATAAACGCCGCTGGGGGAATAGACGTCGCTCGGGGGGATAGACGCCGCTAGGGGGATAGACGCCGGTTGGGGGGATAGACGCCGCCGCTAGAAGGTTAGACGCCGCTAGGGGGATAGACGCCGATGTTTACGTTTTCCCGTCCTAAGAGCGAGTCTAAAGAAGACGTGTCTTGTCCAAACAAACACCGAAGAAACCCAGTGGAACCATCGAGACTCGAACCCGAGATCCCCGGATTCAAACTTAATCTGGCCACTGTGCCGAGCCGATTCATCAAGGTCGAAAAGGCTGTTATTGAATAATCTATCAAACGTATAATTATGATAAAAAAGTATAAAATCGAGGAAAATTAATAAATTCTGAATTTATGACTTCTAGCTTCATGACTTCAAGACTTAAAGGCTTCTTACATCGTAATTTCTAACTTCGTTACTTCTAACTCATGACTTCATGACTTCTAATTTCATTACTTCTAACTTCATGACTTAATGACTTCTAACTACATGACTTCTAACTTCATGACTTAATGACTTCAAACTCATGACTTCTAACTTTATGACTTCTAACTTCATTACTTCGAACATCATGACTTAATGATTTCTAACTTCATGACTTATAACTTGATAACTTCTAATTTCATGACTTAATGACTTCAAACGTCATGATTTCTAACTTCATTACTTCTAACATCATGACTTAATGACTTCTAACTTCTTGACTTCTAACTTCATTACTTCTAATTTCATGACTTAATGACTTCCAACTTCATGGCTTCTAACTTTATTATTTCTGATTTCATGACTTATGAGTTTAATGTAATGAAGTTAGAAGTTTTTAACTAAACATATCAATGGTACAGCTGTTTTCATTGATAGTTGCTCACAAAGTGTATGCATAGATTCAAATTTTGGAAAATCGTCATCAATAATCCAGTCAAACCTGTCAATACACTTCTTATGCATTCAACATCTAAATCGAATTGAGATGCGTTATTTGCCCCTACTTATTATGCCCATTTCCGACACATAAGGAGGGATTACTTTTTATTATAGGAACTACGCCTCGGAGGTTTACATGCAAATGGTGGTATGTTTTGGACTGAAATTCCCTAAGGACCGTATTGATCACTATACACATATTGAAATTGCATTGCGACCGTTAAACAACTGATATACTGCCGAAAAAGACTGGTTAACCCGTCTCTAACTAAAGTATTTCATTATTCCTTGACAGTTTTACTGACAAACTGAACGACGGATTATCGTCACTCGCGTGACTTTCTTTGCAACGTGTTCATTATATATATACGTATAATTGTCGCCAATTTGTTGACGTCAGCCAATCGGATTGTTTGAATATTGTCAAGTGCATTATAGTATAACAATGTTGTTTTATAATAATAAATTTAAATATTATGCAACGTCAGGAAATAATGGTTTAATAAAAAGAAACGAATTACCATTATTCTCACATATCTGTGGGGGTTACAACGGCCCCCCAGTCGTACGATTAAGAACGACTCGCTGGCACGTAAGAGTACACATTTAAACACACGGCAATCTGATTTTGTTAAAGGGACACATGGCAATCTTGAAGTTTTTATCAAGCATTAAAATTATCGTCTCAAATGTATTTATTTAGTATCATTTTGACTTTAAATCTGCTTGCATAATAATTAAATACGATCCTGAGTTTTCAACTGTTCTTTGTTATTCTAACATAGTTTTGAATATATTATCGGTTCAATGTACGCAACACATTATAAATGCAAAAAAAATTGCTTTAAACTATTCTTATAATTAATATTAATGACTGAACAAATGCAAGTCATGTAGAAAAACTAACGGGACGCCGTGAGTTTTTTTCTTCAAAAAATCAAGATTGCAGTGTGTCCCTTTAAAACTCAGGGCTAACCTTAGTTTTTCTACATAACTTGTATATTTGCAAATCAATATTACTAACTGTTGATTATATTAAAGCCAAGTTAATTTAAGGAAGAAAAAAACTGAACAATCCAAATGATATTACCTTTTATTTAAATATATGCAAGCAGATTTTAATGTCAAAATGATGCAGTTTCCTGGTTTTCGTCCTATCTAGATAACAGAAATCAGCAAGTTCAAGTTTCTGGTATAACTTCAGAATCTTCACCCATTTTATCGGGTGTACCGCAAGGACCTGTTTTATGCCCCTTATTATTTTTAATCTACATCAATAACTTGCCGTTATCTATTGAAAATACAGTCACGGATATTTTTGCAAACGATACTCGTACAACGCTTTCAACTTCAAATTCATCTCTTGCCAGCGCTGTAAATTCTCTCAATAATGACCTTATTAACGTCAACGCCTGGTGCGATACAAATCGCATGTCTGTCAATGCATCAAAAACAAAAATCATGACTGTATCTCTCTTCTAAGAACAATAAATCGTATTTGTGATAATGCTCCTTCGATTCAATTCAAAGATGAAACCATTAATTGTAGTTACGAAGAAAAACTACTCGGTGTTACAATTAACAACACTCTCTCTTGGAATAGCCAAATTGATAAAGTTCTTAAAAAATGTAATTCATTGTTATATCTGTTATCTCGCATAAAGATCTACCTTGCTATACCTATGCATAAATTATTTTTCAATGCGTATATCTTACCCCATCTAGATTACTGTTGAACTTTGTACCGAACTTCGTTGGATGATGTTTCCCGAAAGAGTTGAATTCCAAAAAGCAATTTTTATGTTTGAAACATTTAATGACCAGGCTCCTGCTTATCTTAAAAAAAATACGTTTACTCTTACTTCAAATGTACATATGCGAAATTTAAGATCCTCAAATCTACAACTATATTCCGCCAGACCGAATTGTGAGTTTTTCAGAAAATCGTTTGCCTATTCAGGCTCTAAAGTGTGAAACTCATTTCCTCACCATATAAAAATACCCAATCTGTTAATAATTTCAAAACATTGTATTTACAGTGGATTAACCAAGTCATATAATAATGACTAAGTCTTGAAACTCAGTTTTGGACATATTTCCGTTACTGTATGCATGAATATACTACAATTAATTTTAAATGTATTTAACATATCTTTGTAAATATTCTATAATATATATTGATGAGGCCTCATGGAAGATAGACTAGTTTCAAATGAGTTCTCTCGTTAAATAAAGTCTTTATTATTACTATTATTATTATTATTATTATTATTATTATTATTATTATTATACTAGATTAAAAACCGAGGTAATTCTAACGCTGTATAATCCAGACACTTGTTTGTTTGTTTGTATGGTGTTTTACGTCATCCTCAACACATGTACGGTTATATATGACGGTCGATTTTTTGTGGTGGAGGCAGACCATCCACTTTTTCTGGTAGTACCAGTATTGTACACCTCCCGCCATCCGTAAGAATCGACACTTTCTCACAAGTCGAGCTCCCAGTGGGATTCGAACCAGCAGCGGTGAGCGGGGAAAGTTTACAACGCAACGTCGTTAACCATTTGGCCACGGAGACGCAAAAAAGTCCAAGCATAATACCGTGCCATGCCATTGACGGATTTCTCCTCTTAGCATATGTGTTATAGGGACTGTAAACCTTAGAACTACACACACGCATATGCTAATGTTTGATAAATACCTCAAGATTGCCGTGTGTCTTAACTCTTTTTAATGTCTGGTAGCAACCTTCAAGCAGGCAGACTTCACTATGTATACTGAACAAAAAAAGAAACTTCCGACTTTTTTGCTGGTGTTTTCACAGGCCAGATTTTGAGGGCGTATAAAAGCTTAAACAGCGTTTTAATAAAAATACGTTTGATGTTTGAAAGCGCACTTAAGTGAGGACTAAATACACCATTAAACGGTTTCAAATCTGCCAAGCAATAATCTTTTATGGGTGATATGGAAATGTTAAAGGGAGGTAATAAGCAAAAACTGCCATCTACACAATCTGTGCTATGCATTTTTGTGATTTTTGTTTTTGGTAAGGAACATATAGAGAATATTGTCTCGGACAAATTTCGGTATTTTCGTAGATTTAATTTGTTTTTTTGTGGCATGTTTTAAGAAAAAGGGGGCTAACTCCCGTGTGTACTGAACTTTTCAAAAACATCTTTGTTTGGACTTTATTGTTAGCGGTCTGACTAATTATTCTTAAAACATCATTATTTGTTTCCTGTTTTGCTGTCTGGACAATCAGCATCAACATCAGCGGAAGTTTCTTTTTTTGTTCAGTATATATATATATATGCGTAAGTTATGATTTATCTTGTGAACTCTTTGACTGATGTGATATGCAAAGCTTTCATAATTCGCGTTTCATTTAGACTTTCCCGTTGAAATATTTTTATAGAAGATTTATCGGCTAAGTTTTAATCAATATATATGTCAAGTGGGTTTACAGTCTAATATAGAATGCCAAAACTTAGTGATTGAAGATTACCAACTTGCCTATCTGAAAATATGTCAATACTTATAAAGATAAATTGCAAAATTCATACCAAAATCTTAACCGTCCCTCAGGACTCGTTCTGTTTAGCATGTAATACTGTGTAACTGTTTGTCGTCGGACAACGTTAGTATTGTCATGCAAAGTTATTCGTTGGATGAACGATCTGCCCGGAAAAGGAAACTACGACATTTCAACAATGGATATACTCTATACAGGACTGACACCACCAATATCAATTCGTACCACAGGCAACGCTGTTACAATGGAGAATATTAACGACTTCTTGCCACGACTTCTTCCCACTTCAAATAAACTATGGATAATGCCGAACTGTCATTTTCATAAAGCGATACCTCGCTCCTTCTAAAAATGCTGGCCATAGACTGTGGGGTCGTGATCTTTTAAGAGAACTAATTCATGCTAACGAACACATATTGTCATGCTCGCCGCTGTTTCTTACAGAGCTGTTTTCAGATGGATATATCCCGTAGCTATACATTCGAATTTGAGAATGTTTTCAAAAATAAGCCACCAAATGCAATAGGCAAATTCAATGTTTGTTACACTTAGTAATTGGTTACAGAGACATAGAGTGACGCGAATAAAATAATTAATAATTTCCAAAGCCAACTGAATAATTGAAATACTTATTTAGTCGTCAAGGCATTTCCAGTCTAATGGAGCGGGCGTTACAGGTTAAGCTTACTCAGGTTAGTTTATACATAGGATCTGTGTTTCATACGCAATTATGTCAATCAATAGTAAGTTTACTTTAAAGGGGTTTCATCAGGCTTAGCTTATGGGGTCTAGGGGTCCGACTTAAAATTGATAAATAATTATTTGTTCTATTCTTAATATAACAAATATAATGAATGACCCTAAACATAACCCCTTATTTGCAATAAAATTCAATTTGCACAGTAAGATGCGCTATCCTAGATTATGCGCCAGAATTAATATAAGCAGTCTACGCCCGATCTAAGGTGATGTCAACGTTTAGACCTTCGCAACACTACTAACACCTTATTTTGATCGCTGTGAATTTGAAAACTTCTAAAATTTGAGATTATTCTAGAGAAAAAACACCTGCTATACCCCTTTAAGTAGATATATATACCAGCTGAACATAGGATGCACAATGTGTTTTATATGACGTTTTAAAAGAAAAATAAAGTCGGGTAATACATAATATTATGTACACAAACTGTTCTGGGAATACATGAACGAATTGCTTGATGATACTGATTTCAGATCTGGCTTATGTTATGTCCCGTAAGAAATGTTTTTGTTGTTTTGACACTTAAAGAGTTGTCAGAAGAGCATATAGTGCGGGGTATTGTCACGCTATATAAAGGTTGCGCAATGGAGCCGTTGTAAATACAAAATAAGCTGCGAGCGGCATGTCAGCTAGGTGAGAGGTCCAGGTGAATGGCCTTTAAAGGGACACAGGGCAATCTTGAAGTTTGTGTCAAGCATTAAAATTAGCACCTCGATGTATTAATATAGTATCATTTTGACTTTAAACCCCTGCATGCATATAATTAAATGAAACTTTGAGTTTTCAAATTTTCATATTATTCTACCATAGGCTATTAACCGAGCACGTTAAAGAACCTTAGAATACTATTCGTTATTAAGAGTAGTGTAGCTTCCCGGATGCCTATGTATCCGTCCCCTTTATCTCCTGGCGACTCTATATACCATTTGTGTTGATGGGCCGTTAAGTAACATTCAGTATATATCACCAAAATGGCATCCAACTCGCCCCCAGTCCCGATTAATAGTGTATAAGTTATGGTCCTGCCTTTTTCAATATTATTCTATCGTATGTTTAAATACAGTATTGGTGCAACTTGATCAATAGTTTGTAATAGGTAAAACAATTTGATTTGAACTATTCTAATAATTAATATAGTAACTATGTAAAACAATGAATAAAAACTAACGGGATGCCGCGAGTTTTAAACAAATCAAGATTTCCGTGTGTCCCTTTAATGAAACTATACCATACATATTATTATGTATATGTGCCGATTACAAGTATAGGATTTTTTCACGGGTTCTTAAAATACCCATTATTAATATATATATATATATAGAATATGAGTAAAATTAATTATGAGTTGGTAACCCTTAATTCGACGCTTTAGTTTTGGGGTTTGACCTGGATAGATAAAGCCGCTTATATTGCGTATACTTTATAAAGTTTGGATTTTCAAAATATGCAAGTTATATAATTATATACCTCGTCGTCAGTAATTTAAAAAACGGTGTGCATGTGTTGTAAAATGTGGCTGTTGTTGACGGGATAGCTACTTTAACTTTGTTTCAGTATGAAGTTAAGACGCACACTCGACACACTAAGTTGAGACTAACTCATATATCCAAAACCAAAACATCATGTTAAGTTTTTTTATACAGAAAACAAATACGTTGTTCATTAATCAAATACATGAATAACAACGAATAATGTTTTAACGTATATTATATTCTTTACAATAATTAATGATCTAGTCATGAAACCAAACGCTCTACTGATACATATGAGGGGTAACATAGGGGTCTAATTTCTTCACTTTCAGAAACTAAATGCAATTATTAATGTAACAGAGTGCTTGAAAAGTATGCAGCCCGGACTGGTGCTCGAACCCGAGACCTTCAGACTAACGTTCCCGATAATCGACTCGACACGTTTACTACAAATTAGCCTCGGTCACCCGGCCCGCTTCTGATTTCTTCGTTACGCTATGCTACACGGATCCAGAACCAGGGCCAGGGGAAAATAGGACGTTTGAAATCGCCCTAACGTTTTGGGCTATTTTGGCGAGATTTTAAGAGATTCAACGAGCTTTCAAAAAAAAGTCTTATTTTTAACTTATGAGAAGCAGCAAGTGACGTTAAAAAGTTTAACTGATGCATCAACAATTGACCGTTTATTTACAACTTGACGTCACGCATGCGCGTGAAAAAAACGCGCGAATAAATTGTGCTAATCGCTAGTGGGCGCTTTAATTGGCCTAATCTGCCCAGACCGATATCTGCAAGTAAGACATATGCATGTTACGGTCTAGCTGGTCGAGACTAGTGATATATATGACCATAATTGCATTTTCCAAACATCCCTGGTCTAGCTCTACTCTACTAGAATTGTCGTCAACTCCCTCCTCTATTAGCGGTGCGGTCAATCCCGTCTTCTACTAGCGATGTTGTCAACCCCATCCTCTACTAGAGTTGTCGTCAACTCCCTCCTCTATTAGCGGTGCGGTCAACCCCGTCTTCTACTAGCGGTGTTGTCATCCCCTCCTTTATTAGGGTTGTTTTCAACCTTCTTTATTATGGTTGTTTTCAACCCTGTCTTTACTAGCAGCATTATCAGTCCTCTCCTCTATTAGATGTCAATCTCCTCCGTTACTAGGGTGTGATAAGCCGGTTAAGTTTCAGAAAATGGTCAGGTTTCAGAAAATCATATGACACCAGTGTCAAAATCTCAGGATCCATATATCAACCACTACAACATTTCAACCACTAAAAAATGTTTACATATTCTGTAGACAGGTGTTGAACTCTGGAGGTCATATTTCCGAAACTACTAGTATGAGAAATGTTTTATCACTAATGGTTGGAATACAACTACAGGATGTATCTACACGTTAAGTTCGCTTTTGGGGCTGAATCACAGAGGGGTTCTGCACATATCACTGAAAGCTGGTAACCGCTGGAGGGTCCGTACATATCACACTGAGAAATAGTTAATCAACGGGGGTATGCGCATACCACTGACTCTGGAATCGCCATAATCTTTCTAAAGAATGCATTCCCTTTGTTTATATTACTACCATATCATCCCTTATTTGTAAATAGTTTTATCTTTATATATTTACATTAATGTTTAATTAATCCTTCATTTCTTCATCTTTCGTCAGTTTTTGCGCACAATATGACCTATTTATGTGTCGACGTGCCGTAAACTATTCATTCATTCATTCATTCATTCATTCATCTTTCGTGGTTTTTGCGCACAATATGACCTATTTATGTGTCGACGTGCCGTAAAACACCATTCATTCCCTTCCCTTGTTTATTTTCCATGCCCGAAGTAAACAAGCTAGCTGCGGGAATTATAGCTCGTATGGTACTATAACATGTCAAATATAGGTATCATAGCTATTATGGTACCTACCAAAGGTAGATAAAGAATATAAAATATTCTATATTCTCACTGCTAAGAACATTTTTTGCTCACAGCTAAGAACAATTTTTTCTCACAGCTAAGAACAATTTAAGCTATAAACTGACGATGGATTCGCTGGTGTGTTGTATCAAACAACGTAATGTAACACTTCATATTTGCTGTCAGGAGTTCGGTGAATTGATTCAAAACGAGTTTATAGCGAGTTTGGACCCTTTTAAGAACGAAAGAGTGTCATAAAATTATTATCAAATATTAACGAGCTTTGAGATGTCTCTGCATATTTAGGTCGCTGTGCAACGCGTTTAACACGTCAAATGCGACGGTGAATGAATTAGCACCTAGTTATACTTGTTAGAGCGACACAAAACGGTCTTCTATGTCTGTAAAACATGTAGTAAGTAAACGAAATACCGAACTGATTCAGTACTACAAGTACGCGTCTAGAAGATAACGGACATATCGAGGGTTCAAAGCAGCACTGACGTATCTCCTGTTTTTGCTTATTTGCAGTTACGACAGTTTAGCTTCAGTCCTCGATACGTAGATGATAAGAAATACTCAATCAGTATGATAAAAATGAAAGTTCAAATGGTTCAAAAACATAGTCTAGGAGCTTTACATTATGTAACAAGTAAGTACTTGGGATATGTGTGTCGTTTGTTTGTACGTTTAGTCTAGTGACATACTTTAACCTTTATATCAGTGTCATGAGATAGTGCGAAATCTGTGCACATCTTATTCAATCTTCTATGGCGCCATTTTTTTACCTCAATATTCAAAAAAGAAAATGACGTGGACATTCATGATATACTCTGTAAAAAAGGTTTTGGACCATGGCAGTGTTCGAACCCGTACAAGTGCGTGGTCCAGTGGTAGAGCGCCGAACTCCAGATCGAGAGGTCGTGGGTTCGATCCTCGCCGAGGCCACGTTATTTATCCTTGAGCAAGATAATTAATCCACATTGCTTAGTACTGGTTCTACCCAGGAAGCCATCGAAAGTGATTAATCTAAGTTGCAATAACTTGTTTAGCAATCGATGTAAAATAAATATGTTTAAACTAACCCTTACAATGATCGCTGAACCTTGACATTCGACCATAACCCTTATTATCTCAGTTGATAATTCACAATAGATCAACAATCAACAATAATTATCGTTTACAATGAAAGTTTGCGAAAAAATAATAATCTTTTTATTGGTTACTCGGATGTGTCCGTAACTGTTACTTTTTATGGACTTTGCAACATTTTTTACAGACCCTTTGTGTGTTCGCGATATTTTTTTAAAATCAAATCTTGTTTAGAATTTAATGTTTCTGGTACCAAATTTACCGGGTAGGGTAGACATTGGTTACTAAAAAAAGATACTTAAATTCTGTACACTAGTTTTATTTCTATATGACTTTATATACCCTGGTCCAAAACTTTTTTTACCGAGTATAGTAGAAGAATAACGAGATTATTATATCGAATGTTCAAAGCAATACTGTTGTAACTACACATAGATAAAGAAGAAGATACTACATTGTGGTGAACCCTCCATACGTGTAGCATAAATAAATTCACTATTGAGTTGCAAACCTTACTGATATGCGATCGGTCAATACGTTAATGAGCTACAATACTTATTAATATACGGTCGGTCAATTTGAGTTGGAATTGTGTTAAATAGTTGTAAACCTTACTGATATATAGTCTGTCAATTTGTGTTAAAAGATTTGCACGACTTACTAATATACGGTTTGTCAATTTTAGATAAAAATGTGTTAGAGTTGTAAGCCTTACTAATATTCGGTAGACCGATTATTCGGTAGATCGATTTGGTCGATAATATTCGATCGGTCAATTTGAGTTGGAACTGAGTTAAAAAGCTGCAATACATACTAATATATGATCGGTCAATTTTGCGTTGAAATATGTTAAAAAGAGTTACGTTTACTAATTTACTATTGTTTATTTTTAGTTAGATATACCTTAAAGAGTTGCAAGACTTATATATACGGTCGAACAATTTGAGTTGTAAATATGTTAAAGAGTTGCAAGCCTTACTAATATACGGTGGGTAATTTGACTTGGAAATATGCGAAAGAGTTGCCACCCTTACTAGTACACGTATAATAACGCATTATATGATAATGCATACGTTGGTTAGTTTGATTCGCATGCTCACTACCAAAATGCATGATATGCGTGTCATAGAAAATGCATCATGCGTGAATACACTGTGAAGCTGCTATTGTTGCATCAGCGTTCCAGATAAACAAAGTTTAGTGGTATTTCAGCTTTACAATTTGAGACATCAGCAATCGGTACCTCTAGTGATTTAAGCATTGACAATTTACCGAAATCAGTACAGAAACAGCAGAGTAAGCATTAAACAACATTACCATAGCAACAATTACTCTTCAATATCTTCTGAAAAGAAAGATAATCCTTAGAACTGAATGCTACATTAAGAAACGTAGATTTTGTTTAATCAGCTGATTTTTAGTTTAAAATGCATTGCAATACAAGTTAATGTATGACGTTAAGATATAACTTACGATGCCGCCGGTGAGAGTGGTGCTGGACTTGTTTCGCCGCTGCTGGGAGAATCCGACGAGCCTGTCGATTTTGCCGACATGATGGCGTTTGTCGGTAAACCGTACACTTCCGGGGATGTCAATACCGTCGGGGGAACCATTGACATGTTGTTAAATGTCATACCTCCGGCAGTTCCACTTTGACAACCACTAACCGGACATGAGTTCGTCGGCGATACTTGCGTGCCATTTACAGTGATTCCATTTTGAACCAAGCCGCAGTTTGCCGGAAGATTTCCGAAAGTGAAGCCGTTTAGACTGTTAGGAATTCCATTGAAGGGAAATCCGTTTAAACCGGCTTGTATGTTTGCCGACGGATATCCGTTCAATGTGAATGTACAGTACTGTCCTGGTGGTAAACAACTCATTGTCGGCGACGTAATGGTCGTCGGCGATGTCACTGTAGATGTCATACCATTAGACGGCACAAATGTCAGAATGTCGTTTATTAAATGCATTGTCCCAAAATACTCTAAGAGAGCCTGTTTTTCCAGTGAACTGGGTCTGATGTCCCTGAAAGAATGTTGTTCGATGAAATTAATTTTAAATGTCCACCGTTTTTGTAGTGTTATACCCTTACAATAACCAGATAATACTACGCGAGTACTCTGCTCGTATTAGTATATCATCAATTAAAGTTGTCCCTGCTGTGGTGGGGACCAGATAATGGGACGTACCATCAATAAAATGAACCGAAAGTCTACAGTGCCCTTAGAATGTAAATACAGAAGAGATTAGGGCAACACCAAAACTTCTAGGATATAGTCAAAATTGGTAAGCCGCAGACAAATATGTATTCTCCCGTCGTAGTGACCCGGTGTATGACTTCTCTGATAACGAATGTATAAACCACCGTATAACCCAGATTATTGGTTATTAATCATATATATTACGTAATATAATAATACAATATATCTAGATCACTGAATAAATTGTTGCTGCGGTTTTTTTTGTGCGGTTTTTTTTTTGGTTATTTATAGTTGCTGTCTTTATCAATTTAAAATATACAGTATTCGTGCAATGACTTCTCTTTAAATTATAAAAATCCAATTAAATGCTCTGTCGAAAATCTCCACAGAAACATGGACGTCTAAACTGATATCTTATCGACCTTCAACCGTGTCTTTCTAGCGTATCACAGAATGTTATAATATGTATTCACTCTATCTATATCATTAATTAATCTCCATCCGTGTGCGTTCAAATAGAGAGTCTTATTAACATCTCTCCACGTTAGCCGATGTTATACTGGTTTTAAACCTAGCTCCGTTCAATTTATACCTACCTAGAGGCATTCAAAATACAACCTTCACTGGTCACACTCTCGTGACGTTCTGCATCAGGAAACGCTTCTGCCGTTTTATAAATTAGATACACCAAGTTTTATCTTTAAAACATCATGACGCAACGATAGTTATCATATCTTTGCCCCCCGAGGCAATATAACATTTGCCGTAAGTGGTGGTTCTGTTTTGTCAACAATATTAATGTTAAATGAATTGACCATTTCGGCCAATTGAGGTTTGCAGGCCTGCCAAAACTTTTTAAAGCAAAAACCTGATACTTTTAAAATCTAAGATTTAAAACGCGCGAAGACATTTTAAATGGAAATTTGGAGCGCTATTTGTTAAAGCGCAAATTTAAATTAGTTATGCAATTAATACAAGATGATGCTTTGTTTGATAGTTATAGAAAATAATAAATTAGCATTGTAATTTGATTAGAAAGACTTAGTTTAGTTTCTACCACAACTGTGTTTTTTTTATGAAAGTGCATTTGCTTTTCTACACAGATGCGTGCTAAACCAAATACAAAATCAACTCTTATACAAATCATAATCATCGTACACAGCAGCAGCTGTTATAGTGGTACCGCACACAAGGAGTTTCTATAGACACTTGGTATTTCAGTTAGGTTGACCAATTAAATAAATCACAGATATTCCTGTCCTTATGCCACTAAAGGAACTTCGGTGTTAATTGTATATTACAAAGATGACCCCCATTGATTCGACACTTGTAACTATGACTGTGGAGAGTAACATGACCCATAATTTTGATAGAGCATCATCAAAAAGACTGACCAATCAGTGCACATTCATGCAAATTGATTCAATATATGTATCTTTCAAAATAGAAATATTGAAAATTATCGTCTTTTTACTCCACCAAAGATTTTTATTGAACTATAGGACCTAAGGATACACCCCGAGTAACATAAACTTTAACACCTACTGAAAATAACACAAAATCTCAACATCTCTACAATGAAAACTTATGAATTCGTGAAATAGCTGTTAAACTGTGAAAGTATTGATGTTAATTCACGAACATTTTGTTTTGATTGAAAGTGTACCAAAAGGATAATCCCTAAATAACCCGGCATTATGTCTGGACTTTTAAAGGCAATTTTTTAATTAAGTATTTATCAAACATTTAAATTAGCACCTCAGTTTATTTCATAAGCACTTGTCATTTTGACTTTAAATCAGCGTGCATATAATTGTCTCCTCGGGCCTCAACAAAGATTGTAAATTATAATTTTTTGGAAGTTTTTATTTGGAAGTTTTTATTTCTAAATGCCATTAGGCCAGATTGGCCCATGAGGCAACATATTTACTATACAAACATAGAGTCACATGACTGATGATCAATACATACATTCATCAAACTACAAATAATGAAATCCCACATATTATTCGGAACACTATTAAATACTATTCCTGGGATAATATACATACAGTAAATTAGTTTATCTCAGCAAATATCACCATACAAAGCGACTGCTTCAGTGTTTGTGCATATCCATAATTAAGGAGAAAAAATAAAGAAAAAAATATTTACTTGGAGAAGGAAAATATAGTTTAATTATTATATAATAATGCATTAACACTGTAGCCAAACTAAATGCCACTAGTGTTGTACGTTACCATATGCTTATGGTGCATGGTTTATGGTGTAAAATAAAAATAGGAAGTTTGTTGTTATTACAGGGGTGTTGCATTCCTCGTTGAAGAATGCCTGTACAGAGGCGATCACAGGTTGTTCGTCTGTGGTCACGCATACACAACTGAATTGGATTTTATAGTCGCACCAACAGCTCAGGTCAAATGGCGACTTTCCAGCTTCTACTGGTGGATGAAGACCCAAGATGCCCCTCCGGGCAATTTTCGTGCACGGGCGGGCACCTGGGTAGAACCACCGACGTTCCGCAAGCCAGCTGGATAGCTTCCTCACATAAAGATTCCTAGGCCCCTGAGGGATCGAACCTACAGCGTACACAAAGTTGTATATTATCGAATCAAACGCAATGTAGCAGTTTGCAGTTTTCATATTGCCTTCGTTAACATAATTTTATAAACAGTATTGTTGCAATATACCAAAGAACCGGTAATATGCAAACACAGTTAACTTTGAACTATTCAAATAAGTATAAACATGCTTTTGCAAATATGCAAGTTATATGGAAAAAAAATCAGGCCTTTAGCTACGCTGAGGCACACCGAGGTAGTTGCCTCGGTAAAACTTTGAGAAGGTACTAAACATTGAAGAAGGCATCGTAATGGAATATCAAATAAAATCATTGACATAGACTTGAATGTATATGTCTAAATTAAAACTGAAAATCAGGCCCGGGAATGCATTAAAATGCAATAAATTCCATGTAAAAATCAACAGGTTTTCGAGGTATATGTACTAAGACCCCGCTAGGTAGGGATTTACCTTGGTTAACATTCAGGGCTGGCTACAGGCCAGAAATAATAAAACGAAATAATTAAATAATCAAGATGGCCGCCTGTGCTCCTTTAAGGACAGTTAACTTATCTGTGACAGTTTGCTTATATATATATATATCTTCTGATACCAGCACTGCAAATATACGGAAGTATTGAATATTAAAATAGGTGGTCTTTGCCACAGGCGCATTTCGGTTAATTTTTTTTTCTTATTGTTTTATCATTGTTGCATCTCCGTATAATAAATTATTTACGATTGGTGCCGCTTTATTTCAATTATCCGTGTGTAGTTCTCTAAGACATAGGTCTATAGTCTTTCTGCTCTTCGTAGGCTTCTTACCCTTCTTACATTCATCTGCTCTTACGAACTTCTTAAGTTCGTCTGCTCTTCAATCTGCATTGAATTGAATGTTGTTTAACGGCTCATCAACACAGTATATGTTATTTAGGGCCGCCCCAGAGAGAGGGGAAGGATACATAGGAATCCAGGAACCTGCCCTACTCTTATTATCGAATAGATTCCTATGGTTCTTTAACGTGCTCGGAGGATAGACCGATACACGGGAACGCTTGGTTTACGTCCGCATCCGACGGACGAAGCTAAGGGAAAGTGTCTTGCCCAAGAACACTCAGACGAAAGTCTGCAATTCTTTATTTCACCAAGGTTTACATATAAAGCAAACAGCAATGGAATCAACATAGTCATGCAATGCATGATAATAATATCATTATGGCGGAATGGCAATTCAATGTAAATAGAAACAAATAGTATCCAATGTAAATAGTAGCAGGGTAAGGAAAAAAGAGTCTCTAAGTAGGCTCTGGACAAACTCTAGACAGTCAACTTAATACATTGTCTATATCTAATACGCGATTAGGTGGGAGGGTAATATTGTGTTTATTTATACATGTATGTCAATGTACTCTATAATAAACCATACGTTTTGGTGTTCTTTTTTCCTTCATTTCAATTCCATACACATTTACAAATGCAGATATAATTATGTACACTATTCATAATTTTTCATTGCAGAGATACTTGTTTATATACCCGTTGACGGGCATTTGTTGATTTACATACATAGTTTATATTACACCTGATCATCCCTTATTTTTTAATAGTTTTATCTTTATATATTTACATTAATTTTTAATTAATACTTCATTTTTCATAAATTTTTGCGCACAATATGACCTATTTATGTGTCGACGTGCCGTAAAACACCATTCATTCATTGCAGAGATGTTGAGATTTTATTTTTTTTTCAGTAGGTGATACAATTTGGGTTACTCGGTTTTTATCCTTAGGTTTTATAGTAAAATTAAAATCTTTGGCAGAGTAAAAAGACGATAATTTTCAAGACTTTGATTTTGAAAGGTACATATATTGAATCAATTTGCATGAACGTGCTTGAAATATGCAGGGTTTTAAAAGAATCACACTGTAGATACTTTAATTTTAACAGTAAACCTGGGAGAACATCAAGGATAAAGACGAAGTTTATCACCTACCAGAATATATTATGTGTGTCTTATTTCTGGTCACTTATTGGTAATTTTTTTTGATGATGCTCTATCAAAATTATGAATTGGTGGATACTATATTAAATTTTGTGTTTTGTATTTTTCTTAAACTAAAAAGAACTGTTTTATAATTATGTTCATCATCTTACTTTAAATTATTTTTTTTTTTTTTTTGCTTTTTTATTAATTATTTTTTATTATATTTTGGGTTCGTAAGTTCGTATGTTCTTGTTAAAACCACGAGTGAGAGTATACTGTACGCATGTCTGTGGCGCTTTTTTATTGGGCGCATGCTTTTGCATTAATTACTTTAAGCAAACATTTATTATTTCAGAATCGTTCCCATTATCTAAGCATGCTAACCGTTGACATAATTTATTTATATATACCTCTGGTTCAGTGACATGCACTGTTTGAACTCTTTAATGACACGATCATCCGTGTGTTGTCTCCCCTGATAACTCTCCTCCAATTTGGTCCAGTTTTTATTGTGGTTTCTCTAAGGTCTAATTACACTAAATCAACAGGATGTGCTCGCCTGGTGCAGTCGAAAGTAGTTCTGTATTAAAGAGTGCTAATCTTTTTTTCTTTAAAAACTTTTTTTAGTGCAGTTTCCTGTTGTTTTTTGGCTGTAACTGTATTCTGGACATGTTGTTGATATTTGAAAATGCAGCTCATCATGTTTTTGACAGATTTTGATATAAATTTGAAAAGTGAAAGTAGACAGGGTATGAAATTGCAAGGGGTAAAAATAGTGTTGACATTTGACCCGGTGTTAGTATACAACTGAAGAAATGTTTCTTAGAAGGTATTAAACCCCATATTTCCTTGTTGATGTTTAATAGCAGACATGTTTATTTGCATGCTAAAGTAAGTTTCCCAGAATTCTAACGAGGTTTGAGTTTTTAACAGGTTGTCAACATTCTAACTTTACTATGGAAGGGCAATGGAGACTCATTTACGCTATTATAACCTCTAAGGTGTAACACGCCCAATGATTGTTGCATTGAGTTGTGTGTGAATTAAAATTTAAATGCCATGTTGTCATTCATATCTAGGCCCAAATTAAAAATGAATAACTTACATTCTCATCACAAATGACACATATGCTGCCAAAAAATCCATAGAAAAATGGTGGTCATGTATCTTCAAAGAAAGAACTTGTCTCATGAATGAATGCTCCCTTTAAAAACATAAACACTGAGATGCCATACTATTGTATTCATACACTCATTTCCATATCAGCAAAATAAATTAAAAACTCACAATTTTCACATGCCAATGCCTGAAAAATGTAACAAATAGATCAACAATGTGATATAAACCAAAAATAGCACTTTAAATTAGTGAAAATGCCTTTTTTTACAAAAATAAATGATAATTATTTATTGACGCCATTATGCGATACCTAGGGCCGACACTTCCTGTGTTGCAATGGGTGTGCTACACCTATAAATACATTTCAGTAGGTCATACTACAATGCACCAATTCATTTTCCATAGACGTACATTATTTAGCTCTAAGCTCTGTACTGTGTTACCTAATATGAGAAGCTATATTTTTGCTTACTTGTTTTGAAAACCTGTCTTAGTTTTACACAAACTATATGTTGAGTATGTTTTGAAAAAGCTGTTTGGGTCGGATGGTTGTGACTCACCTATCTGCATGTAGATACACGAGGAAAATGTTTAATATACTTCTTGTTTATGTCACACATTATGAATACATTGCACATATGTATGAATTAACCTTTATCAGTATTCTTCAAAAGTTGAATTTTTTATTTTTTAGCAAGATTTTTGTGTTGTGTACCTTGTCAAACAATCAAAATTAAGAGATTCTGTGTAATAGCTTTGAATTTACCCTGGAACTTTTCCCCTGCCCGCTGATTGGTTGGTAATTTGGTGTAGTCTGGTCAGTACCTGATTACGAACATTTACAAACTATTTTTTTTTATTTTTTTCCCATTCAAAATGTGTGAATGGAAGAAATATTTTAAATGAAATTTACACTATACAAATGTGTCACATGTCTTAAAGAAAGATGTTAAAGAGTTGCAAGACATACTAATATTCGGTTGGTCAATTTGATCTGGAAATATGTTAAAGAATTGCAAGCCTTACTAATATTCGGTTGGTCAATTTGATCTGGAAATATGTTAAAGAGTTGCAAGCCTTACTAATATTTGGTTGGTCAATTTGAGCTGGAAATACGTTAACGATTTGCAAGCCGTCGGTAAATTTGAGCTGGAAATACGTTATTAAAGAGTTGCAAGCCTTACTAATATACGGTCGGTCAATTTGAGCTGGAAATACGTTAAAGAGTTGCAAGCCTTACTAATATTCGGTCGGTCAGTTTGATCTGGAAATATGTTAAAGAGTTGCAAGCCTTACTACTATAGGGTCGGTCAATTTGAGCTGGGAATACGTTAAAGAGTTGCAAGCCTTACTAATATTCGGTCGGTCAATTTGAGCTGGAAATACGTTAAAGAGTGGCAAGCCTTATTACTATACGGCCGGTCAATTTGAGCTGGAAATACGTTAACGATTTGCAAGCCGTCGGTAAATTTGAGCTGGAAATACGTTATTAAAGAGTTGCAAGCCTTACTAATATACGGTCGGTCAATTTGAGCTGGAAATACGTTAAAGAGTTCCAAGACACTACACTTACTAATGGTCGGTCAATTTGGGTTGAAAATACGTTACTAAATCTTCATTTTCAAGAACTATTAAAAATAAAAACAAAAACAAATGCAGCGTTTAAACATAATGCAATGATAAACACAAAGGATATCATTAACCGGGATGAACAGAAATTGCTATTTAAGGGGGCACGCGACAATCTTGAAATAGTTATCAAGCGTTAACAGTGCCCTACAATTTATTAATCTAATGTCAGTTGGAATTTATATTGCTGAGGTATCATTATAATTAAATATCTAGGGAACACAACTATTGCACCACAGGTTTGATTATATCAGTGGTGCATTATAACCAACATATAGTAAGTAGTATAGATAGTGGGGGTTCTGGGCCAGTTTTCCGCCCTCGCGACAATCAATCAAATAGTTATCAGATGTCTCCAGATGAACCAACACAATTGCAAGCACCAAATGGTGCCGGCATATTTGATGTCAGACATCTTTTACAACTGTATAAACTGCTTAATTGCCCTCCGCTTAGGAAAAAATTTGGCAAAACCCTCATTATCTATTAAACCTTAATTAATCACCCTCTGCTTAGGAAGAACTTTGCCCAAACCCTCACTATCTATCAATGTTCGTAAATAACTAAAACATTTGCAATTGATCAGGCAAAGTCAGACGGAACCGGACAGTAGTCTTCATCATCGCTGCATGTATCGTTTTTTACCATGGAGTAATTTACTTGTATGCTAATGTATCTTGTTCGTTATCTAGTATATATCTTTTATCATCATAAGCTGATATAAACTTTTTTTTATTTATTATATAGCTGTTTATGTAATGCTTTTGTGATCTAATAACTTTCATCTCATGGTGACTTTCTGTTGCTGTAAACAAAATCTCTTTGTAATCATCATGTGCTATTTGTTTTTTAACAACACACTTTTTAACACCCTTGCATTTTTTGCACTAACTCATTATCTAACATATACGAATATAGTTTACTTCGTAGTCCAACACATTCAACAATAGGTATGCCACACGTTTCATCTTTCATCTTGTCAATAACCTTTTTATTATCATTAAAATGAAACTTACTTTTTGGATCATAATCGCAATTATCAAAAAGTTCTTTATCCTTGTAAAAATCTGCATACTCATCTTTTGTTTTTATTTTATAACACAAGGAATCGGTATCAGTAAATAATAATTTAGCTTATTTATCATATTTATTTTTAATGTAGGCTATTGTTTTTTTTGTATTATATTTACACGAGCATATTTGTGTTTTACTTTTATTGCCTATTGATGCTGCCTTGTTGGTTACAGATTAGATCATGGCGGGGATTTCTTTATTTACACTGTCCTGTTTTAATGGGTTGACAGTAGGGTAAGTGTGAGGTTTGGTGCACCCTAGAATCGGTTTAAACCCCCAGTGGCCTACTTTGCCACTGACCGTTCTAAGGCGGTAGCCCTATTGTCAACCCTTTTGTGTTTGTGATGTCGTTTGTATTTATTATTTCTTTTGCCTTCTTGTTTGTTTGTCTGTTTGTGTGTTTGTTTCTGTGTTTTGTGGTTGACTCTCCTCCTTGCATTCTACTTTCCCTGTCCGATCTTTTTATATTTCTTTGTAATGAAAATCATGCATCAAATATTTTGACAAGTCTAAAATACACATGCCAACATAACAAGGACGATTTAAAACTAATCGTTCTTTTATTCTGTTGATGGCAAATAAATTTTCATTAAACATTTTACAAGAAATAAATGAAGGTCTTGCTGCATATTTTAAAAGGACCTCCTCGTCGTGAGTTAATTTAACATTAATTATTTTTCTCAAATATTCTATAGTTTTACCAAAAACTGAATTGTTCATCAGTTTGAAGAAATCCTTTTCAAAAGCATTTTTACCAGCTGTTCTCTTGGCAGTATTAAAGTCGATGTATGTCTTTAACCACCTTGATTCGTCAAACTGTAGTATTCGGTGTATTTTTGTTACCTTCAAACCAAGCTTTTTATACAATTCTAAGTTTCTAAAATGCACGACATACTTTTCTTTATTTTTTAGTGTTGTAACAGGTTTATTAACGTTGCAAGATCCAATTTAAACTTTTCTTTTAAATGTTTACAATAGTCTGACAACCACTCATCTTTTATATTTAGACTTTCCGGGGCAAGAGGATAATCATTATGCAAGTCATGCAGTTTCTTGGGATACTCGATATCACACTCAGCAATATAATTTGATTTTCTTTTTTCAAACTTATCAACCCACTTGAAGTTACCAGTAGGTAAGCCTCTATCAAGTTTGTGTTTTTCGTTATCGTCGAATAATCAAAATGGCCACCACAGCGACCTAGCCTAATAAATTGGCTCCTATGCAGTTTTTTTTATTATTCTGACGTTCTATGTAACTGCATATACGCCTAATTTCCTTTGCAAAAAACCCGACTGGAAAAACCGCTCGAACACCCATGTGACTTTCGAACGAAATTGAGCAGCTTTTCAGACTCCTGTGCGTAAACCATGACGATAATCTAACAAAATAATAAGTTATTTACCATTTACTTTCGGTTTTATATTTTTCCGAAGCATATTTTACATAATATATCGGATTTTCGTAGATAGTAATACATGTATATTGAGTATATATTGACAATTGCGCGTCTCTCCCAACGTTGCATGCGCGTGCGCATAAGTACACAAACGTCGGATATTTTCCACTGTGGACAACGTGTCACGAAACTGCGTTGTGTATAATGTACCTAGTGTAAAGTTTTGAAGTCTTAGGTTAACAAAAGGTAATGGGCGAAGGGTGCCGGGATATTTATTATATATTACCCCTTCAGACATTCTCCTAAACGAAAATTTAAAAAATCTCGCTTGTTTTATAGCCTGATCTGGGGGGAAAAAGCACCTAGCC
>JAWPHD010021522.1:0-28002 GCA_037043455.1 Cyrtodaria siliqua | reverse complement strand
GAAGCAGGGCATACACACATTCGTGGCAGGTCATACAAACATTTGTGGCAGGGAATACAAGCATTCGTGGCAGGGCATACAAACATTCGTGGCAGGGCAAATACATTCGTGGCAGGGCATACAAACATTCGTGGCAGGGCATACAAACATTAGGGCATACAAACATTCGTGGCAGGGCATACAAACAATCGTGGCAGGGCATACAAACATTCGTGGCAGGGCATAGGGCATTCAAACATTCGTGGCAGGGCATACAAAAACACTCGTGGCAGGGCATACAAACATTTGTGGCAGGGCATACACATATTCGTAATAGGGCATATAAACATTCGTGGCAGGGCATACAAACATTCGTGGCAGGGCATAAACATTCGTGGCAGGGCATACAAACATTCGTGGCAGTGCATACAAACATTCGTGGCAGGGCATACAAACATTTGTGGCAGGGCATACAAACATTCGTGGCAGGGCATACAAACATTTGTGGCATTCGTGGCAGGGCATACAAACATTCGTGGCAGTGCATACAGACATTCGTGGCAGGGCATACAGACAATCGTGGCAGTGCATACAGACATTCGTGGCAGGGCATACAAACATTCGTGGCATGGCATACGAACATTTGTGGCATGGCATACAAACATTCGTGGCAGGGCATACAAACATTTGTGGCAGGGCATACAAACATTCGTGGCAGGGCATACAAACATTGGCAAACATTCGTGGCAGGGCATACAAACATTCGTGGCAGGGCATACAAACATTTGTGGCAGGGCATACAAACATTCGTGGCAGGGCATACAAACATTTGTGGCATTCGTGGCAGGGCATACAAACATTCGTGGCAGTGCATACAGACATTCGTGGCAGGGCATACAGACAATCGTGGCAGGGCATACAAACATTTGTGGCAGGGCATACAAACATTCGTGGCAGGGCATACAAATATTCGCAAACATTCGCAAACATTCGTGGCAGGGCATACAAACATTCGTAGCAGGGCATACAAACATTCGTGGCAGTGCATACAGACATTCGTGGCAGGGCATACAGACAATCGTGGCAGGGCATACAGACAATCGTGGCAGGGCATAGAAACATTCGTGGCGGATCCAATCATGACAGGGCATACAAACATTCGTGGCAGGGCATACAAACATTCGTGGCAGGGCATATACATTTGAAGAAGGGCATACAAACATTCGTGGCAGGGCATACAAACATCTGTGGCAGGGCATACAAGCATTCGTGGCAGGGCAAACAAACATTCGTGGCAGGGCAAATACATTCGTGGCAGGGCATACAAACATTAGGGCATACAAACATTCGTGGCAGGGCATACAAACAATCGTGGCAGGGCATACAAACAATCGTGGCAGGGCATACAAACATTCGTGGCAGGGCATAGGGCATACAAACATTCGTGGCAGGGCATACAAAAACAATCGTGGCAGGACATACAAACATTCGTGGCAGGGCATAGGGCATACAAATATTCGTGGCAGGGCATACAAAAACAATCGTGGCAGGGCATACAAACATTCGTGGCAGGGCATAGAAATATTCGTGGCAGGGCATATAAACATTCGTGGCAGGGCATACACACATTCGTGGCAGGGCATAAACATTCGTGGCAGGGCATACAAACATTCGTGGCAGGGCATACTAACATTTGTGGCTGGGCATACAAACATTCGTGGCAGGTCATACAGACATTCGTGGCAGGGCATACAGACATTCGTGGCAGGGCATACAGACATTCGTGACATTCGTGGCTGGGCATACAAACATTCGTGGCAGGGCATACAGACATTCGTGGCAGGGCATACAAACATTCGTGGCTGGGCATACAAACATTCGTGGCAGGGCATACAAACATTCGTGGCAGGGCATACAAACATTTGTTGCAGGGCATACAAACATTCGTGACAGGGCATACAAACATTTGTGGCATTCGTGGCAGGGCATACAAACATTCGTGGCAGTGTATACAGACATTGGTGGCAGGGCATACAGACAATCGTGGCAGGGCATACAAACATTCGTGGCAGGGCCAATCATGACAGGGCATACAAACATTCGTGGCAGGGCATACAAACATTCGTGGCAGGGCATATACATTTGAAGCAGGGCATACAAACATTCCTGGCAGGGCATACAAACATTTGTGGCAGGGCATACAAGCATTCGTTACAGGGCATACAAACATTCGTGGCATTGCAAATACATTCGTGGCAGGGCATACAAACATTAGGGCATACAAACATTCGTGGCAGGGCATACAAACAATCGTGGCAGGGCATACAAACATTCGTGGCAGGGCATAGGGCATACAAACATTCGTGGCAGGGCATACAAAAACACTCGTGGCAGGGCATACAAACATTTGTGGCAGGGCATACACATATTCGTAGCAGGGCATATAAACATTCGTGGGAGGGCATACAAACATTCGTGGCAGGGCATAAACATTCGTGGCAGGGCATACAAACATTCGTGGCAGGGCATACAAACATTTGTGGCTGGGCATACAAACATTCGTGGCAGGGCATACAGACAATCGTGGCAGGGCATACAGACAATCGTGGCAGGGCATAGAAACATTCGTGGCGGATCCAATCATGACAGGGCATACAAACATTCGTGGCAGGGCATACAAACATTCGTGGCAGGGCATATACATTTGAAGAAGGGCATACAAACATTCGTGGCAGGGCATACAAACATCTGTGGCAGGGCATACAAGCATTCGTGGCAGGGCAAATACATTCGTGGCAGGGCATACAAACATTAGGGCATACAAACATTCGTGGCAGGGCATAAAAACAATCGTGGCAGGGCATACAAACAATCGTGGCAGGGCATACAAACATTCGTGGCAGGGCATAGGGCATACAAACATTCGTGGCAGGGCATACAAAAACAATCGTGGCACGGCATACAAACATTCGTGGCAGGGCATAGGGCATACAAACATTCGTGGCAGGGCATACAAAAACAATCGTGGCAGGGCATACAAACATTCGTTGCAGGGCATACAAATATTCGTGGCAGGGCATATAAACATTCGTGGCAGGGCATACAAACATTCGTGGCAGGGCATAAACATTCGTGGCAGGGCATACAAACATTCGTGGCAGGGCATACAAACATTTGTGGCTGGGCATACAAACATTCGTGGCAGGTCATACAGACATTCGTGGCAGGGCATACAGACATTCGTGGCAGGGCATACAGACATTCGTGACATTCGTGGCTGGGCATACAAACATTCGTGGCAGGGCATACAGACATTCGTGGCAGGGCATACAAACATTCGTGGCTGGGCATACAAGCATTCGTGGCAGGGCATACAAACATTCGTGGCAGGGCATACAAACATTTGTTGCAGGGCATACAAACATTCGTGGCAGGGCATACAAACATTTGTGGCATTCGTGGCAGGGCATACAAACATTCGTGGCAGTGTATACAGACATTCGTGGCAGGGCATACAGACAATCGTGGCAGGGCATACAAACATTCGTGGCAGGGCCAATCATGACAGGGCATACAAACATTCGTGGCAGGGCATACAAACATTCGTGGCAGGGCATATACATTTGAAGCAGGGCATACAAACATTCCTGGCAGGGCATACAAACATTTGTGGCAGGGCATACAAGCATTCGTGGCAGGGCATACAAACATTCGTGGCAGGGCAAATACATTCGTGGCAGGGCATACAAACATTAGGGCATACAAACATTCGTGGCAGGGCATACAAACAATCGTGGCAGGGCATACAAACATTCGTGGCAGGGCATAGGGCATACAAACATTCGTGGCAGGGCATACAAAAACACTCGTGGCAGGGCATACAAACATTTGTGGCAGGGCATACACATATTCGTAGCAGGGCATATAAACATTCGTGGGAGGGCATACAAACATTCGTGGCAGGGCATAAACATTCGTGGCAGGGCATACAAACATTCGTGGCAGGGCATACAAACATTTGTGGCTGGGCATACAAACATTCGTGGCAGGGCATACAGACATTCGTGGCAGGGCATACATACATTCGTGGCAGGGCATACAGACATTCGTGGCTGGGCATACAAACATTCGTGGCAGGGCATACAAACATTCGTGGCAGGGCATACAGACATTCGTGGCAGGGCATACAGACATTAGTAGCAGGGCAAACAAACATTCGTGGCTGGGCATACAAACATTCGTGGCAGGGCATACAAACATTCAAACATTCGTGGCAGGGCATACACACATTCGCGGCTTGGCATACAAACATTTGTGGCAGGGCATACAGACAATCGTGGCAGGGCATACAGACATAAGTGGCAGGGCAGGCATAAAACATTCGTGGCGGGGCATACAAACATTCGTGGCAGGGCATACAGACATTCGTGGCAGGGCATACAAACAATCGTGGTAGTGCATACAAACATTCAAACATTCGTGGCAGGGCATACAAACATTCGTGGCTGAGCATACAAACATTTGTGGCAGCGCATACAAACATTTGTGGCAGGGCATACAAACATTCGTGGCAGGGCATACAAACATTCGTTGGCAGGGCATACAAACACTCGCGGCAGGGCATACAAACATTCGTGGCATTCGTGGCAAGGCATACAAACATTCGTGTCATTTGTGGCAGGGCATACAAACATTCATGGCAGGGCATACAAACATTCGTGGCATTCGTAGCAGGGCATACAAATATTCGTGGCAGGGCATACAAACATTCGATGCAGGGCATACAAACATTCGTGGCATTACATATAAAAAATTGTGGCAGGGCATACAAACATTCGTGGCAGGGCATATAACACTCCTGGCAGGGCATACAAACATGTATGGCAGGGAATACACACATTCGTGGCAGGGCATACAAGCACTCGTGGCAGGGCATACAAACATTCGTGGCATTTGTGGCAGGGCATACAAACATTAGTGGCATGGCATACAAACATTCATGGCAGGGCATACAAACATTCGTGGCAGGGCACACAAACACTCGTGGCAAGGCATACACACATTCGTGGCAGGGCATACAAACATTCTTGGCATGGCATACAAACATTTGTGGCATGGCATACACACATTCGTGGCAGGGCATACAAACATTTGTGGCAGGGCATACAAACATTCGTGGCAGGGCATACAAACATTCGCAAACATTCGTGGCAGGGCATACACACATTCGTGGCAGGGCATACAAACATTTGTGGTAGGGCATACAAACATTCGTGGCAGGGCATACAAACATTTGTGGCATTCGTGGCAGGGCATACAAACATTCGTGGCAGTGCATACAGACATTCGTGGCAGGGCATACAGACAATCGTGGCAGGGCATACAGACAATCGTGGCAGGGCATACAGACAATCGTGGCAGGGCATACAAACATTCGTGGCGGATCCAATCATGACAGTGCATACAAACATTCGTGGCAGGGCATATACATTTGAAGCAGGGCATACAAACATTCGCGGCAGGGTATACAAACATCTGTGGCAGGGCAAATACATTCGTGGCAGGGCATACAAACATAAGGGCATACAAACATTCGTGGCAGGGCATACAAACAATCGTGGCAGGGCATACAAACATTCGTGGCAGGGCATAGGGCATACAAACATTCGTGGCAGGGCATACAAAAACACTCGTGGCAGGGCATACAAACATTTGTGGCAGGGCATACAAATATTCGTGGCAGGGCATATAAACATTCGTGGCAGGGCATACAAACATTCGTGGCAGGGCATACAAACATTTGTTGCAGGGCATACAAACATTCGTGGCAGTGAATACAAACATTTGTGGCATTCGTGGCAGGGCATACAAACATTCGTGGCAGTGCATACAGACATTCGTGGCAGGGCATACAGACAATCGTGGCAGGGCATACAAACATTCGTGGCAGGGCCAATCATGACAGGGCATACAAACATTCGTGGCAGGGCATACAAACATTCGTGGCAGGGCATATACATTTGAAGCAGGGCATACAAACATTCGTGGCAGGGCATACAAACATTTGTGGCAGGGCATACAAGCATTCGTGGCAGGGCATACACACATTCGTCGCAGGGCAAATACATTCGTGGCAGGGCATACAAACATTCGTGGCAGGGCATACAAACAATCGTGGCAGGTCATACAAACATTCGTGGCAGGGCATAGGGCATACAAACATTCGTGGCAGGGCATACAAAAACACTCGTGGCAGGGCATACAAACATTTGTGGCAGGGCATACACATATTCGTAGCAGGGCATATAAACATTCGTGGCAGGGCATACAAACATTCGTGGCATTCGTGGCAGGGCATACAAACATTCGTGGCATTTGTGGCAAGACATACAAACATTCGTGGCATTTGTGGTAGGGCATACAAACATTCGTGGCAGGGCATACAAACATTCGTGGCATTCAGGGCATACAAACATTTGTGGCAGGGCATAAAAACATTTGTGGCAGGGCATACAAACATTCGTGGCAGGGCATACAAACATTCGTTGGCAGGGCATACAAACACTCGTGGCAGGGCATACAAACATTCGTGGCATTCGTGGCAGGGCATACAAACATTCGTGTCATTTGTGGCAGGGCATACAAACATTCATGGCAGGGCATACAAACATTCGTGGAATTCGTAGCAGGGCATACAAACATTCGTGGCATGGCATACAAACATTCGTTTCTTTACATACAAACAATTGTGGCAGGGTATACAAACATTCGTGGCTGGGCATATTAACACTCGTGGCAGGGCATACAAACATTTATGGCAGGGCATACACACATTCGTGGCAGGGCATACAAGCACTCGTGGCAGGGCATACAAACATTCGTTGCATTTGTGGCAGGGCATACAAACATTCGTGGCAGGGCATACACACATTTGTGGCAGGGCATACAAACATTCGTGGCAGGGCATGCAAACATTCAAGGCAGGGCATACAAACATTCGTGGCAGGGCATACAAACATTCGTGGCAGGGCATACAAACATTCGTGGCATGGCATACAAAACATTGTGGCATGGCATACAAACATTCGTGTCATTTGTGGCAGGGCATACAAACATTCATGGCAGGGCATACAAACATTCGTGGAATTCGTAGCAGGGCATACAAACATTCGTGGCATGGCATACAAACATTCGTTTCTTTACATACAAACAATTGTGGCAGGGTATACAAACATTCGTGGCAGGGCATATTAACACTCGTGGCAGGGCATACAAACATTTATGGCAGGGCATACACACATTCGTGGCAGGGCATACAAGCACTCGTGGCAGGGCATACAAACATTCGTTGCATTTATGGCAGGGCATACAAACATTCGTGGCAGGGCATACACACATTTGTGGCAGGGCATACAAACATTCGTGGCAGGGCATGCAAACATTCAAGGCAGGGCATACAAACATTCGTGGCAGGGCATACAAACATTAGTGGCATGGCATACAAACATTCATGGCAGGGCATAAAAACATTCGTGGCAGGGCATACAAACACTCGTGGCAAGGCATACAAACATTCGTGGCAGGGCATACAAACATTCGTGGCATGGCATACAAACATTGTGGCATGGCATACAAACATTCGTGGCAGGGCATACAAACATTTGTGGCAGGGCATACAAACATTCGTGGCAGGGCATACAAACATTCGTGGCATTTGTGGCAGGGCATACAAACATTCGTGGCAGGGGATATCAACATTTGTGGCAGGGCATACAAACATTCGTGGCAGGGCATACAAACATTTGTTGCAGGGCATACAAACATTCGTGGCAGGGCATACAAACATTTGTGGCATTCGTGGCAGGGCATACAAACATTCGTGGCAGTACATACAGACATTCGTGGCAGGGCATACAGACAATCGTGGCAGCGCATACAGACAATCGTGGCAGGGCATACAAACATTCGTGGCAGGGCCAATCATGACAGGGCATACAAACATTCGTGGCAGGGCATGTACATTTGAAGCAGGGCATACAAACATTCGTGGCAGGGCATACAAACATTTGTGGCAGGGCATACAAGCATTCGTGGCAGGGCATACAAACATTCGTGGCAGGGCAAATACATTCGTGGCAGGGCATACAAACATTCGTGGCAGGGCATACAAACATTAGGGCATACAAACATTCGTGGCAGGGCATAAAAACAATCGTGGCAGGGGATACAAGCATTCGTGGCAGGGCATAGGACATACAAACATTCCTGGCAGGGCATACAAAAATTCTCGTGGCAGGGCATACAAACATTTGTGGCAGGGCATACACATATTCGTGGCAGGGCATATAAACATTCGTGGCAGGGCATACAAACATTCGTGACAGGGCATACAAACATTCGTGGCAGGGCATACAAACATTTGTGGCTGGGCATACAAACATTCGTGGCAGGGCATACAGACAAACATTCGTGGCTGGGCATACAAACATTCGTGGCAGGGCATACAGACATTCGTGGCAGGGCATACAGACATTCGTGGCAAGGCATACAAACATTCGTGGCTGGGCATACAAACATTCGTTGCAGGGCATACAAACATTCAAACATTCGTGGCAGGGCATACACACATTCGTGGCTTGGCATACAAACATTTGTGGCAGGGCATACAGACAATCGTGGCAGGGCATACAGACATATGTGGCAGGGCAGGCACAAAACATTCGTGGCGGGGCATACAAACATTCGTGGCAGGGCATACAGACATTCGTGGCAGGGCATACAAACATTCGTGGCTGAGCATACAAACATTTGTGGCAGGGCATACAAACATTTGTGGCAGGACATACAAACATTTGTGGCAGGACATACAAACATTCGTGGCAGGGCATACAAACATTCGTCGGCAGGGCATACAAACACTCGCGGCAAGGCATACAAACATTCGTGGCATTCGTGGCAGTGCATACAAACATTCGTGTCATTTGTGGCAGGGCATACAAACATTCATGGCAGGGCATACAAACATTCGTGGCATTCGTAGCAGGGCATACAAACATTCGTGGCAGGGCATACAAACATTCGTGGCATGGCATACAAACATTCGTGGCAGGGCATACAAACATTCGTGGCATTACATACAAAAATTTGTGGCAGGGCATACAAACATTCGTGGCAGGGCATATAAACACTCGTGGCAGGGCATACGAACATGTATGGCAGGGAATACACACATTCGTGGCAGGGAATACAAGCACTCGTGGCAGGGCATACAAACATTCGTGGCATTTGTGTGGCAGGGCATACAAACATTCGTGGTAGGGCATACAAACATTCGTGGCAGGGCATACAAACATTAGTGGCATGCCATACAAACATTCATGGCAGGGCATACAAACATTCGTGGCACGGCATACAAACACTCGTGGCAAGGCATACAAACATTCGTGGCAGGGCATACACACATTCGTGGCATGGCATACGAACATTTGTGGCATGGCATACAAACATTCGTGACAGGGCATACAAACATTTGTGGCAGGGCATACAAACATTCGTGGCAGGGCATACAAACATTTGTGGCATTCGTGGCAGGGCATACAAACATTCGTGGCAGTGCATACATACATTCGTGGTTGGGCATACAGACAATCGTGGCAGGGCATACAGACATTCGTGGCAGGGCATACAGACAATCGTGGCAGGGCATACAAACACTCGTGGCAAGGCATACAAACATTCGTGGCAGGGCATACAAACATTCGTGGCATGGCATACGAACATTTGTGGCATGGCATACACACATTCGTGGCAGGGCATACAAACATTTGTGGCAGGGCATACAAACATTCGTGGCAGGGCATACAAACATTTGTGGCATTCGTGGCAGGGCATACAAACATTCGTGGCAGTGCATACAGACATTCGTGGCAGGGCATACAGACAATCGTGGCAGGGCATACAGACAATCGTGGCAGGGCATACAAACATTCGTGGCGGATCCAATCATGACAGGGCATACACACATTCGTGGCAGGGCATACACACATTCGTGGCAGGGCATATACATTTGAAGAAGGGCATACAAACATTCGTGGCAGGGCATACACACATCTGTGGCAGGGCATACAAGCATTCGTGGCAGGGAAAACAAACATTCGTGGCAGGGCAAATACATTCGTGGCAGGACATACAAACATTAGGGCATACAAACATTCGTGGCAGGGCATACAAACAATCGTGGCAGGGCATACAAACAATCTCGGCAGGGCATACAAACATTCGTGGCAGGGCATAGGGCATACAAACATTCGTGGCAGGGCATACAAAAACAATCGTGGCAGGGCATACAAACATTTGTGGCAGGGCATACAAATATTCGTGGCAGGGCTTATAAACATTCGTGGCAGGGCATACAAACATTCGTGGCAGGGCATAAACATTCGTGGCAGGGCATACAAACATTCGTGGCAGGGCATACAAACATTTGTGGCTGGGCATACAAACATTCGTGGCAGGGCATACAGACATTCGTGGCAGGGCATACAGACATTCGTGGCAGGGCATACAGACATTCGTGACATTCGTGGCTGGGCATACAAACATTCGTGGCAGGGCATACAGACTTTCGTGGCAGGGCATACAAACATTCGTGGCTGGGCATACAAACATTCGTGGCAGGGCATACAAACATTCGTGTCAGGGCATACGAACATTTGTTGCAGGGCATACAAACAATTGTGGCAGGGCATACACACATTTGTGGCATTCGTGGCAGGCCATACAAACATTCGTGGCAGTGCATACAGACATTCATGGCAGGGCATACATACAATCGTGGCAGGGCATACAAACATTCGTGGCAGGGCCAATCATGACAGGGCATACAAACATTCGTGGCAGGGCATACAAACATTCGTGGCAGGGCATATACATTTGAAGCAGGGCATACACACATTCGTGGCAGGGCATACAAACATTTGTGGCAGGGCATACAAGCATTCGTGGCAGGGCATACAAACATTCGTGGCAGGGCAAATACATTCGTGGCAGGGCATACAAACATTCGTGGCAGGGCATACAAACATTAGGGCATACAAACATTCGTGGCAGGGCATACAAACAATCGTGGCAGGGCATACAAACATTCGTGGCAGGGCATAGGGCATTCAAACATTCGTGGCAGGGCATACAAAAACACTCGTGGCAGGGCATACAAACATTTGTGGCAGGGCATACACATATTCGTAATAGGGCATATAAACATTCGTGGCAGGGCATACAAACATTCGTGGCAGGGCATAAACATTCGTGGCAGGGCATACAAACATTCGTGGCAGGGCATACAAACATTTGTGGCTGGGCATACAAACATTCGTGGCAGGGCATACAGACATTCGTGGCAGGGCATACAGACATTCGTGGCTGGGCATACAAACATTCGTGGCAGGGCACATACACATTCGTGGCAGGGCATACAGACATTCGTGGCAGGGCATAAAGACATTAGTGGCAGGGCAAACAAACATTCGTGGCTGGGCATACAAACATTCGTGGCAGGGCATACAAACATTCAAACATTCGTGGCAGCGCATACACACATTCGTGGCTTGGCATACAAACATTTGTGGCAGGGCATACAGACAATCGTGGCAGGGCATACAGACATAAGTGGCAGGGCAGGCATAAAACATTCGTGGCGGGGCATACAAACATTCGTGGCAGGGCATACAGACATTCGTGGCAGGGCATACAAACAATCGTGGCAGTGCATACAAACATTCAAACATTCGTGGCAGGGCATACAAACATTCGTGGCTGAGCATACAAACATTTGTGGCAGGGCATACAAACATTTGTGGCAGGGCATACAAACATTCGTGGCAGGGCATACAAACATTCGTTGGCAGGGCATACAAACACTCGCGGCAGGGCATACAAACATTCGTGGCATTCGTGGCAAGGCATACAAACATTCGTGTCATCTGTGGCAGGGCATACAAACATTCATGGCAGGGCATACAAACATTCGTGGCATTCGTAGCAGGGCATACAAACATTCGTGGCAGGGCATACAAACATTCGTGGCAGGGCATACAAACACTCGTGGCAAGGCATACAAACATTCGTGGCAGGGCATACAAACATTCGTGGCATGGCATACGAACATTTGTGGCATGGCATACAAACATTCGTGGCAGGGCATACAAACATTTGTGGCAGGGCATACAAACATTCGTGGCAGGGGATACAAACATTGGCAAACATTCGTGGCAGGGCATACAAACATTCGTGGCAGGGCATACAAACATTTGTGGCAGGGCATACAAACATTCGTGGCAGGGCATACAAACATTTGTGGCATTCGTGGCAGGGCATACAAACATTCGTGGCAGTGCATACAGACATTTGTGGCAGGGATACAGACAATCGTGGCAGGGCATACAGACAATCGTGGCAGGGCATACAAACATTTGTGGCAGGGCATACAAACATTCGTGGCAGGGCATACAAACATTCGCAAACATTCGTGGCAGGGCATACAAACATTCGTAGCAGGGCATACAAACATTTGTGGCAGGGCATACAAACATTTGTGGCATTCGTGGCAGGGCATACAAACATTCGTGGCAGTGCATACAGACATTCGTGGCAGGGCATACAGACAATCGTGGCAGGGCATACAGACAATCGTGGCAGGGCATAGAAACATTCGTGGCGGATCCAATCATGACAGGGCATATAAACATTCGTGTCAGGGCATACAAACATTCGTGGCAGGGCATATACATTTGAAGAAGGGCATACAAACATTCGTAGCAGGGCATAGGGCATTCAAACATTCGTGGCAGGGCATACAAAAACACTCGTGGCAGGGCATACAAACATTTGTGGCAGGGCATACACATATTCGTAATAGGGCATATAAACATTCGTGGCAGGGCATACAAACATTCGTGGCAGGGCATAAACATTCGTGGCAGGGCATACAAACATTCGTGGCAGGGCATACAAACATTTGTGGCTGGGCATACAAACATTCGTGGCAGGGCATACAGACATTCGTGGCAGGGCATACAGACATTCGTGGCTGGGCATACAAACATTCGTGGCAGGGCACATACACATTCGTGGCAGGGCATACAGACATTCGTGGCAGGGCATAAAGACATTAGTGGCAGGGCAAACAAACATTCGTGGCTGGGCATACAAACATTCGTGGCAGGGCATACAAACATTCAAACATTCGTGGCAGCGCATACACACATTCGTGGCTTGGCATACAAACATTTGTGGCAGGGCATACAGACAATCGTGGCAGGGCATACAGACATAAGTGGCAGGGCAGGCATAAAACATTCGTGGCGGGGCATACAAACATTCGTGGCAGGGCATACAGACATTCGTGGCAGGGCATACAAACAATCGTGGCAGTGCATACAAACATTCAAACATTCGTGGCAGGGCATACAAACATTCGTGGCTGAGCATACAAACATTTGTGGCAGGGCATACAAACATTTGTGGCAGGGCATACAAACATTCGTGGCAGGGCATACAAACATTCGTTGGCAGGGCATACAAACACTCGCGGCAGGGCATACAAACATTCGTGGCATTCGTGGCAAGGCATACAAACATTCGTGTCATCTGTGGCAGGGCATACAAACATTCATGGCAGGGCATACAAACATTCGTGGCATTCGTAGCAGGGCATACAAACATTCGTGGCAGGGCATACAAACATTCGTGGCAGGGCATACAAACACTCGTGGCAAGGCATACAAACATTCGTGGCAGGGCATACAAACATTCGTGGCATGGCATACGAACATTTGTGGCATGGCATACAAACATTCGTGGCAGGGCATACAAACATTTGTGGCAGGGCATACAAACATTCGTGGCAGGGGATACAAACATTGGCAAACATTCGTGGCAGGGCATACAAACATTCGTGGCAGGGCATACAAACATTTGTGGCAGGGCATACAAACATTCGTGGCAGGGCATACAAACATTTGTGGCATTCGTGGCAGGGCATACAAACATTCGTGGCAGTGCATACAGACATTTGTGGCAGGGATACAGACAATCGTGGCAGGGCATACAGACAATCGTGGCAGGGCATACAAACATTTGTGGCAGGGCATACAAACATTCGTGGCAGGGCATACAAACATTCGCAAACATTCGTGGCAGGGCATACAAACATTCGTAGCAGGGCATACAAACATTTGTGGCAGGGCATACAAACATTTGTGGCATTCGTGGCAGGGCATACAAACATTCGTGGCAGTGCATACAGACATTCGTGGCAGGGCATACAGACAATCGTGGCAGGGCATACAGACAATCGTGGCAGGGCATAGAAACATTCGTGGCGGATCCAATCATGACAGGGCATACAAACATTCGTGTCAGGGCATACAAACATTCGTGGCAGGGAATATACATTTGAAGAAGGGCATACAAACATTCGTAGCAGGGCATACAAACATCTGTGGCAGGGCATACAAGCATTCGTGGCAGGGCAAACAAACATTCGTGGCAGGGCAAATACATTCGTGGCAGGGCATACAAACATTAGGGCATACAAACATTCGTGGCAGGGCATACAAACAATCGTGGCAGGGCATACAAACAATCGTGGCAGGGCATACAAACATTCGTGGCAGGGCATAGGGCATACAAACATTCGTGGCAGGGCATACAAAAACAATCGTGGCAGGGCATACAGACATTCGTGGCAGGGCATAGGGCATACAAACATTCGTGGCAGGGCATACAAAAACAATCGTGGCAGGGCATACAAACATTCGTGGCAGGGCATACAAATATTCGTGGCAGGACATATAAACATTCGTGGCAGGGCATACACACATTCGTGGCAGGGCATAAACATTCGTGGCAGGGCATACAAACATTCGTGGCAGGGCATACAAACATTTGTGGCTGGGCATACAAACATTCGTGGCAGGTCATACAGACATTCGTGGCAGGGCATACAGACATTCGTGGCAGGGCATACAGACATTCGTGACATTCGTGGCTGGGCATACAAACATTCGTGGCAGGGCATACAGACATTCGTGGCAGGGCATACAAACATTCGTGGCTGGGCATACAAACATTCGTGGCAGGGCATACAAACATTCGTGGCAGGGCATACAAACATTTGTTGCAGGGCATACAAACATTCGTGACAGGGCATACAAACATTTGTGGCATTCGTGGCAGGGCATACAAACATTCGTGGCAGTGTATACAGACATTCGTGGCAGGGCATACAGACAATCGTGGCAGGGCATACAAACATTCGTGGCAGGGCCAATCATGACAGGGCATACAAACATTCGTGGCAGGGCATACAAACATTCGTGGCAGGGCATATACATTTGAAGCAGGGCATACAAACATTCGTGGCAGGGCATACAAACATTTGTGGCATGGCATACAAGCATTCGTCGCAGGGCATACAAACATTCATGGCATTACATACAAAAATTTGTGGCAGGGCATACAAACATTCGTGGCAGGGCATATAAACACTCGTGGCAGGGCATACGAACATGTATGGCAGGGAATACACACATTCGTGGCAGGGCATACAAGCACTCGTGGCAGGACATACAAGCATTCGTGGCATTTGTGTGGCAGGGCATACAAACATTCGTGGTAGGGCATACAAACATTCGTGGCAGGGCATACAAACATTAGTGGCATGCCATACAAACATTCATGGCAGGGCATACAAACATTCGTGGCACGGCATACAAACACTCGTGGCAAGGCATACAAACATTCGTGGCAGGGCATACACACATTCGTGGCATGGCATACGAACATTTGTGGCATGGCATACAAACATTCGTGGCAGGGCATACAAACATTTGTGGCAGGGCATACAAACATTCGTGGCAGGGCATACAAACATTTGTGGCATTCGTGGCAGGGCATACAAACATTCGTGGCAGTGCATTCATACATTCGTGGTTGGGCATACAGACAATAGTGGCAGGGCATACAGACATTCGTGGCAGGGCATACAGACAATCGTGGCAGGGCATACAAACACTCGTGGCAAGGCATACAAACATTCGTGGCAGGGCATACAAACATTCGTGGCATGGCATACGAACATTTGTGGCATGGCATACACACATTCGTGGCAGGGCATACAAACATTTGTGGCAGGGCATACAAACATTCGTGGCAAGGCATACAAACATTTGTGGCATTCGTGGCAGGGCATACAAACATTCGTGGCAGTGGATACAGACATTCGTGGCAGGGCATACAGACAATCGTGGCAGGGCATACAGACAATCGTGGCAGGGCATACAAACATTCGTGGCGGATCCAATCATGACAGGGCATACACACATTCGTGGCAGGGCATACACACATTCGTGGCAGGGCATATACATTTGAAGAAGGGCATACAAACATTCGTGGCAGGGCATACACACATCTGTGGCAGGGCATACAAGCATTCGTGGCAGGGAAAACAAACATTCGTGGCAGGGCAAATACATTCGTGGCAGGACATACAAACATTAGGGCATACAAACATTCGTGGCAGGGCATACAAACAATCGTGGCAGGGCATACAAACAATCTCGGCAGGGCATACAAACATTCGTGGCAGGGCATAGGGCATACAAACATTCGTGGCAGGGCATACAAAAACAATCGTGGCAGGGCATACAAACATTTGTGGCAGGGCATACAAATATTCGTGGCAGAGCTTATAAACATTCGTGGCAGGGCATACAAACATTCGTGTCAGGGCATAAACATTCGTGGCAGGGCATACAAACATTCGTGGCAGGGCATACAAACATTTGTGGCTGGGCATACAAACATTCGTGGCAGGTCATACAGACATTCGTGGCAGGGCATACAGACATTCGTGGCAGGGCATACAGACATTCGTGACATTCGTGGCTGGGCATACAAACATTCGTGGCAGGGCATACAGACTTTCGTGGCAGGGCATACAAACATTCGTGGCTGGGCATACAAACATTCGTGGCAGGGCATACAAACATTCGTGGCAGGGCATACGAACATTTGTTGCAGGGCATACAAACATTCGTGGCAGGGCATACAAACATTTGTGGCATTCGTGGCAGGCCATACAAACATTCGTGGCAGTGCATACAGACATTCATGGCAGGGCATACATACAATCGTGGCAGGGCATACAAACATTCGTGGCAGGGCCAATCATGACAGGGCATACAAACATTCGTGGCAGGGCATACAAACATTCGTGGCAGGGCATATACATTTGAAGCAGGGCATACACACATTCGTGGCAGGGCATACAAACATTTGTGGCAGGGAATACAAGCATTCGTGGCAGGGCATACAAACATTCGTGGCAGGGCAAATACATTCGTGGCAGGGCATACAAACATTCGTGGCAGGGCATACAAACATTAGGGCATACAAACATTCGTGGCAGGGCATACAAACAATCGTGGCAGGGCATACAAACATTCGTGGCAGGGCATAGGGCATTCAAACATTCGTGGCAGGGCATACAAAAACACTCGTGGCAGGGCATACAAACATTTGTGGCAGGGCATACACATATTCGTAATAGGGCATATAAACATTCGTGGCAGGGCATACAAATATTCGTGGCAGGGCATAAACATTCGTGGCAGGGCATACAAACATTCGTGGCAGTGCATACAAACATTCGTGGCAGGGCATACAAACATTTGTGGCAGGGCATACAAACATTCGTGGCAGGGCATACAAACATTTGTGGCATTCGTGGCAGGGCATACAAACATTCGTGGCAGTGCATACAGACATTCGTGGCAGGGCATACAGACAATCGTGGCAGTGCATACAGACATTCGTGGCAGGGCATACAAACATTCGTGGCATGGCATACGAACATTTGTGGCATGGCATACAAACATTCGTGGCAGGGCATACAAACATTTGTGGCAGGGCATACAAACATTCGTGGCAGGGCATACAAACATTGGCAAACATTCGTGGCAGGGCATACAAACATTCGTGGCAGGGCATACAAACATTTGTGGCAGGGCATACAAACATTCGTGGCAGGGCATACAAACATTTGTGGCATTCGTGGCAGGGCATACAAACATTCGTGGCAGTGCATACAGACATTCGTGGCAGGGCATACAGACAATCGTGGCAGGGCATACAAACATTTGTGGCAGGGCATACAAACATTCGTGGCAGGGCATACAAACATTCGCAAACATTCGCAAACATTCGTGGCAGGGCATACAAACATTCGTAGCAGGGCATACAAACATTCGTGGCAGTGCATACAGACATTCGTGGCAGGGCATACAGACAATCGTGGCAGGGCATACAGACAATCGTGGCAGGGCATAGAAACATTCGTGGCGGATCCAATCATGACAGGGCATACAAACATTCGTGGCAGGGCATACAAACATTCGTGGCAGGGCATATACATTTGAAGAAGGGCATACAAACATTCGTGGCAGGGCATACAAACATCTGTGGCAGGGCATACAAGCATTCGTGGCAGGGCAAACAAACATTCGTGGCAGGGCAAATACATTCGTGGCAGGGCATACAAACATTAGGGCATACAAACATTCGTGGCAGGGCATACAAACAATCGTGGCAGGGCATACAAACAATCGTGGCAGGGCATACAAACATTCGTGGCAGGGCATAGGGCATACAAACATTCGTGGCAGGGCATACAAAAACAATCGTGGCAGGACATACAAACATTCGTGGCAGGGCATAGGGCATACAAATATTCGTGGCAGGGCATACAAAAACAATCGTGGCAGGGCATACAAACATTCGTGGCAGGGCATAGAAATATTCGTGGCAGGGCATATAAACATTCGTGGCAGGGCATACACACATTCGTGGCAGGGCATAAACATTCGTGGCAGGGCATACAAACATTCGTGGCAGGGCATACTAACATTTGTGGCTGGGCATACAAACATTCGTGGCAGGTCATACAGACATTCGTGGCAGGGCATACAGACATTCGTGGCAGGGCATACAGACATTCGTGACATTCGTGGCTGGGCATACAAACATTCGTGGCAGGGCATACAGACATTCGTGGCAGGGCATACAAACATTCGTGGCTGGGCATACAAACATTCGTGGCAGGGCATACAAACATTCGTGGCAGGGCATACAAACATTTGTTGCAGGGCATACAAACATTCGTGACAGGGCATACAAACATTTGTGGCATTCGTGGCAGGGCATACAAACATTCGTGGCAGTGTATACAGACATTCGTGGCAGGGCATACAGACAATCGTGGCAGGGCATACAAACATTCGTGGCAGGGCCAATCATGACAGGGCATACAAACATTCGTGGCAGGGCATACAAACATTCGTGGCAGGGCATATACATTTGAAGCAGGGCATACAAACATTCCTGGCAGGGCATACAAACATTTGTGGCAGGGCATACAAGCATTCGTTACAGGGCATACAAACATTCGTGGCAGGGCAAATACATTCGTGGCAGGGCATACAAACATTAGGGCATACAAACATTCGTGGCAGGGCATACAAACAATCGTGGCAGGGCATACAAACATTCGTGGCAGGGCCAATCATGACAGGGCATACAAACATTCGTGGCAGGGCATACAAACATTCGTGGCAGGGCATATACATTTGAAGCAGGGCATACACACATTCGTGGCAGGGCATACAAACATTTGTGGCATTCGTGGCAGGCCATACAAACATTCGTGGCAGTGCATACAGACATTCATGGCAGGGCATACATACAATCGTGGCAGGGCATACAAACATTCGTGGCAGGGCCAATCATGACAGGGCATACAAACATTCGTGGCAGGGCATACAAACATTCGTGGCAGGGCATATACATTTGAAGCAGGGCATACACACATTCGTGGCAGGTCATACAAACATTTGTGGCAGGGAATACAAGCATTCGTGGCAGGGCATACAAACATTCGTGGCAGGGCAAATACATTCGTGGCAGGGCATACAAACATTCGTGGCAGGGCATACAAACATTAGGGCATACAAACATTCGTGGCAGGGCATACAAACAATCGTGGCAGGGCATACAAACATTCGTGGCAGGGCATAGGGCATTCAAACATTCGTGGCAGGGCATACAAAAACACTCGTGGCAGGGCATACAAACATTTGTGGCAGGGCATACACATATTCGTAATAGGGCATATAAACATTCGTGGCAGGGCATACAAACATTCGTGGCAGGGCATAAACATTCGTGGCAGGGCATACAAACATTCGTGGCAGTGCATACAAACATTCGTGGCAGGGCATACAAACATTTGTGGCAGGGCATACAAACATTCGTGGCAGGGCATACAAACATTTGTGGCATTCGTGGCAGGGCATACAAACATTCGTGGCAGTGCATACAGACATTCGTGGCAGGGCATACAGACAATCGTGGCAGTGCATACAGACATTCGTGGCAGGGCATACAAACATTCGTGGCATGGCATACGAACATTTGTGGCATGGCATACAAACATTCGTGGCAGGGCATACAAACATTTGTGGCAGGGCATACAAACATTCGTGGCAGGGCATACAAACATTGGCAAACATTCGTGGCAGGGCATACAAACATTCGTGGCAGGGCATACAAACATTTGTGGCAGGGCATACAAACATTCGTGGCAGGGCATACAAACATTTGTGGCATTCGTGGCAGGGCATACAAACATTCGTGGCAGTGCATACAGACATTCGTGGCAGGGCATACAGACAATCGTGGCAGGGCATACAAACATTTGTGGCAGGGCATACAAACATTCGTGGCAGGGCATACAAATATTCGCAAACATTCGCAAACATTCGTGGCAGGGCATACAAACATTCGTAGCAGGGCATACAAACATTCGTGGCAGTGCATACAGACATTCGTGGCAGGGCATACAGACAATCGTGGCAGGGCATACAGACAATCGTGGCAGGGCATAGAAACATTCGTGGCGGATCCAATCATGACAGGGCATACAAACATTCGTGGCAGGGCATACAAACATTCGTGGCAGGGCATATACATTTGAAGAAGGGCATACAAACATTCGTGGCAGGGCATACAAACATCTGTGGCAGGGCATACAAGCATTCGTGGCAGGGCAAACAAACATTCGTGGCAGGGCAAATACATTCGTGGCAGGGCATACAAACATTAGGGCATACAAACATTCGTGGCAGGGCATACAAACAATCGTGGCAGGGCATACAAACAATCGTGGCAGGGCATACAAACATTCGTGGCAGGGCATAGGGCATACAAACATTCGTGGCAGGGCATACAAAAACAATCGTGGCAGGACATACAAACATTCGTGGCAGGGCATAGGGCATACAAATATTCGTGGCAGGGCATACAAAAACAATCGTGGCAGGGCATACAAACATTCGTGGCAGGGCATAGAAATATTCGTGGCAGGGCATATAAACATTCGTGGCAGGGCATACACACATTCGTGGCAGGGCATAAACATTCGTGGCAGGGCATACAAACATTCGTGGCAGGGCATACTAACATTTGTGGCTGGGCATACAAACATTCGTGGCAGGTCATACAGACATTCGTGGCAGGGCATACAGACATTCGTGGCAGGGCATACAGACATTCGTGACATTCGTGGCTGGGCATACAAACATTCGTGGCAGGGCATACAGACATTCGTGGCAGGGCATACAAACATTCGTGGCTGGGCATACAAACATTCGTGGCAGGGCATACAAACATTCGTGGCAGGGCATACAAACATTTGTTGCAGGGCATACAAACATTCGTGACAGGGCATACAAACATTTGTGGCATTCGTGGCAGGGCATACAAACATTCGTGGCAGTGTATACAGACATTGGTGGCAGGGCATACAGACAATCGTGGCAGGGCATACAAACATTCGTGGCAGGGCCAATCATGACAGGGCATACAAACATTCGTGGCAGGGCATACAAACATTCGTGGCAGGGCATATACATTTGAAGCAGGGCATACAAACATTCCTGGCAGGGCATACAAACATTTGTGGCAGGGCATACAAGCATTCGTTACAGGGCATACAAACATTCGTGGCATTGCAAATACATTCGTGGCAGGGCATACAAACATTAGGGCATACAAACATTCGTGGCAGGGCATACAAACAATCGTGGCAGGGCATACAAACATTCGTGGCAGGGCATAGGGCATACAAACATTCGTGGCAGGGCATACAAAAACACTCGTGGCAGGGCATACAAACATTTGTGGCAGGGCATACACATATTCGTAGCAGGGCATATAAACATTCGTGGGAGGGCATACAAACATTCGTGGCAGGGCATAAACATTCGTGGCAGGGCATACAAACATTCGTGGCAGGGCATACAAACATTTGTGGCTGGGCATACAAACATTCGTGGCAGGGCATACAGACAATCGTGGCAGGGCATACAGACAATCGTGGCAGGGCATAGAAACATTCGTGGCGGATCCAATCATGACAGGGCATACAAACATTCGTGGCAGGGCATACAAACATTCGTGGCAGGGCATATACATTTGAAGAAGGGCATACAAACATTCGTGGCAGGGCATACAAACATCTGTGGCAGGGCATACAAGCATTCGTGGCAGGGCAAATACATTCGTGGCAGGGCATACAAACATTAGGGCATACAAACATTCGTGGCAGGGCATAAAAACAATCGTGGCAGGGCATACAAACAATCGTGGCAGGGCATACAAACATTCGTGGCAGGGCATAGGGCATACAAACATTCGTGGCAGGGCATACAAAAACAATCGTGGCACGGCATACAAACATTCGTGGCAGGGCATAGGGCATACAAACATTCGTGGCAGGGCATACAAAAACAATCGTGGCAGGGCATACAAACATTCGTTGCAGGGCATACAAATATTCGTGGCAGGGCATATAAACATTCGTGGCAGGGCATACAAACATTCGTGGCAGGGCATAAACATTCGTGGCAGGGCATACAAACATTCGTGGCAGGGCATACAAACATTTGTGGCTGGGCATACAAACATTCGTGGCAGGTCATACAGACATTCGTGGCAGGGCATACAGACATTCGTGGCAGGGCATACAGACATTCGTGACATTCGTGGCTGGGCATACAAACATTCGTGGCAGGGCATACAGACATTCGTGGCAGGGCATACAAACATTCGTGGCTGGGCATACAAGCATTCGTGGCAGGGCATACAAACATTCGTGGCAGGGCATACAAACATTTGTTGCAGGGCATACAAACATTCGTGGCAGGGCATACAAACATTTGTGGCATTCGTGGCAGGGCATACAAACATTCGTGGCAGTGTATACAGACATTCGTGGCAGGGCATACAGACAATCGTGGCAGGGCATACAAACATTCGTGGCAGGGCCAATCATGACAGGGCATACAAACATTCGTGGCAGGGCATACAAACATTCGTGGCAGGGCATATACATTTGAAGCAGGGCATACAAACATTCCTGGCAGGGCATACAAACATTTGTGGCAGGGCATACAAGCATTCGTGGCAGGGCATACAAACATTCGTGGCAGGGCAAATACATTCGTGGCAGGGCATACAAACATTAGGGCATACAAACATTCGTGGCAGGGCATACAAACAATCGTGGCAGGGCATACAAACATTCGTGGCAGGGCATAGGGCATACAAACATTCGTGGCAGGGCATACAAAAACACTCGTGGCAGGGCATACAAACATTTGTGGCAGGGCATACACATATTCGTAGCAGGGCATATAAACATTCGTGGGAGGGCATACAAACATTCGTGGCAGGGCATAAACATTCGTGGCAGGGCATACAAACATTCGTGGCAGGGCATACAAACATTTGTGGCTGGGCATACAAACATTCGTGGCAGGGCATACAGACATTCGTGGCAGGGCATACATACATTCGTGGCAGGGCATACAGACATTCGTGGCTGGGCATACAAACATTCGTGGCAGGGCATACAAACATTCGTGGCAGGGCATACAGACATTCGTGGCAGGGCATACAGACATTAGTAGCAGGGCAAACAAACATTCGTGGCTGGGCATACAAACATTCGTGGCAGGGCATACAAACATTCAAACATTCGTGGCAGGGCATACACACATTCGCGGCTTGGCATACAAACATTTGTGGCAGGGCATACAGACAATCGTGGCAGGGCATACAGACATAAGTGGCAGGGCAGGCATAAAACATTCGTGGCGGGGCATACAAACATTCGTGGCAGGGCATACAGACATTCGTGGCAGGGCATACAAACAATCGTGGTAGTGCATACAAACATTCAAACATTCGTGGCAGGGCATACAAACATTCGTGGCTGAGCATACAAACATTTGTGGCAGCGCATACAAACATTTGTGGCAGGGCATACAAACATTCGTGGCAGGGCATACAAACATTCGTTGGCAGGGCATACAAACACTCGCGGCAGGGCATACAAACATTCGTGGCATTCGTGGCAAGGCATACAAACATTCGTGTCATTTGTGGCAGGGCATACAAACATTCATGGCAGGGCATACAAACATTCGTGGCATTCGTAGCAGGGCATACAAATATTCGTGGCAGGGCATACAAACATTCGATGCAGGGCATACAAACATTCGTGGCATTACATATAAAAAATTGTGGCAGGGCATACAAACATTCGTGGCAGGGCATATAACACTCCTGGCAGGGCATACAAACATGTATGGCAGGGAATACACACATTCGTGGCAGGGCATACAAGCACTCGTGGCAGGGCATACAAACATTCGTGGCATTTGTGGCAGGGCATACAAACATTAGTGGCATGGCATACAAACATTCATGGCAGGGCATACAAACATTCGTGGCAGGGCACACAAACACTCGTGGCAAGGCATACACACATTCGTGGCAGGGCATACAAACATTCTTGGCATGGCATACAAACATTTGTGGCATGGCATACACACATTCGTGGCAGGGCATACAAACATTTGTGGCAGGGCATACAAACATTCGTGGCAGGGCATACAAACATTCGCAAACATTCGTGGCAGGGCATACACACATTCGTGGCAGGGCATACAAACATTTGTGGTAGGGCATACAAACATTCGTGGCAGGGCATACAAACATTTGTGGCATTCGTGGCAGGGCATACAAACATTCGTGGCAGTGCATACAGACATTCGTGGCAGGGCATACAGACAATCGTGGCAGGGCATACAGACAATCGTGGCAGGGCATACAGACAATCGTGGCAGGGCATACAAACATTCGTGGCGGATCCAATCATGACAGTGCATACAAACATTCGTGGCAGGGCATATACATTTGAAGCAGGGCATACAAACATTCGCGGCAGGGTATACAAACATCTGTGGCAGGGCAAATACATTCGTGGCAGGGCATACAAACATAAGGGCATACAAACATTCGTGGCAGGGCATACAAACAATCGTGGCAGGGCATACAAACATTCGTGGCAGGGCATAGGGCATACAAACATTCGTGGCAGGGCATACAAAAACACTCGTGGCAGGGCATACAAACATTTGTGGCAGGGCATACAAATATTCGTGGCAGGGCATATAAACATTCGTGGCAGGGCATACAAACATTCGTGGCAGGGCATACAAACATTTGTTGCAGGGCATACAAACATTCGTGGCAGTGAATACAAACATTTGTGGCATTCGTGGCAGGGCATACAAACATTCGTGGCAGTGCATACAGACATTCGTGGCAGGGCATACAGACAATCGTGGCAGGGCATACAAACATTCGTGGCAGGGCCAATCATGACAGGGCATACAAACATTCGTGGCAGGGCATACAAACATTCGTGGCAGGGCATATACATTTGAAGCAGGGCATACAAACATTCGTGGCAGGGCATACAAACATTTGTGGCAGGGCATACAAGCATTCGTGGCAGGGCATACACACATTCGTCGCAGGGCAAATACATTCGTGGCAGGGCATACAAACATTCGTGGCAGGGCATACAAACAATCGTGGCAGGTCATACAAACATTCGTGGCAGGGCATAGGGCATACAAACATTCGTGGCAGGGCATACAAAAACACTCGTGGCAGGGCATACAAACATTTGTGGCAGGGCATACACATATTCGTAGCAGGGCATATAAACATTCGTGGCAGGGCATACAAACATTCGTGGCATTCGTGGCAGGGCATACAAACATTCGTGGCATTTGTGGCAAGACATACAAACATTCGTGGCATTTGTGGTAGGGCATACAAACATTCGTGGCAGGGCATACAAACATTCGTGGCATTCAGGGCATACAAACATTTGTGGCAGGGCATAAAAACATTTGTGGCAGGGCATACAAACATTCGTGGCAGGGCATACAAACATTCGTTGGCAGGGCATACAAACACTCGTGGCAGGGCATACAAACATTCGTGGCATTCGTGGCAGGGCATACAAACATTCGTGTCATTTGTGGCAGGGCATACAAACATTCATGGCAGGGCATACAAACATTCGTGGAATTCGTAGCAGGGCATACAAACATTCGTGGCATGGCATACAAACATTCGTTTCTTTACATACAAACAATTGTGGCAGGGTATACAAACATTCGTGGCTGGGCATATTAACACTCGTGGCAGGGCATACAAACATTTATGGCAGGGCATACACACATTCGTGGCAGGGCATACAAGCACTCGTGGCAGGGCATACAAACATTCGTTGCATTTGTGGCAGGGCATACAAACATTCGTGGCAGGGCATACACACATTTGTGGCAGGGCATACAAACATTCGTGGCAGGGCATGCAAACATTCAAGGCAGGGCATACAAACATTCGTGGCAGGGCATACAAACATTCGTGGCAGGGCATACAAACATTCGTGGCATGGCATACAAAACATTGTGGCATGGCATACAAACATTCGTGTCATTTGTGGCAGGGCATACAAACATTCATGGCAGGGCATACAAACATTCGTGGAATTCGTAGCAGGGCATACAAACATTCGTGGCATGGCATACAAACATTCGTTTCTTTACATACAAACAATTGTGGCAGGGTATACAAACATTCGTGGCAGGGCATATTAACACTCGTGGCAGGGCATACAAACATTTATGGCAGGGCATACACACATTCGTGGCAGGGCATACAAGCACTCGTGGCAGGGCATACAAACATTCGTTGCATTTATGGCAGGGCATACAAACATTCGTGGCAGGGCATACACACATTTGTGGCAGGGCATACAAACATTCGTGGCAGGGCATGCAAACATTCAAGGCAGGGCATACAAACATTCGTGGCAGGGCATACAAACATTAGTGGCATGGCATACAAACATTCATGGCAGGGCATAAAAACATTCGTGGCAGGGCATACAAACACTCGTGGCAAGGCATACAAACATTCGTGGCAGGGCATACAAACATTCGTGGCATGGCATACAAACATTGTGGCATGGCATACAAACATTCGTGGCAGGGCATACAAACATTTGTGGCAGGGCATACAAACATTCGTGGCAGGGCATACAAACATTCGTGGCATTTGTGGCAGGGCATACAAACATTCGTGGCAGGGGATATCAACATTTGTGGCAGGGCATACAAACATTCGTGGCAGGGCATACAAACATTTGTTGCAGGGCATACAAACATTCGTGGCAGGGCATACAAACATTTGTGGCATTCGTGGCAGGGCATACAAACATTCGTGGCAGTACATACAGACATTCGTGGCAGGGCATACAGACAATCGTGGCAGCGCATACAGACAATCGTGGCAGGGCATACAAACATTCGTGGCAGGGCCAATCATGACAGGGCATACAAACATTCGTGGCAGGGCATGTACATTTGAAGCAGGGCATACAAACATTCGTGGCAGGGCATACAAACATTTGTGGCAGGGCATACAAGCATTCGTGGCAGGGCATACAAACATTCGTGGCAGGGCAAATACATTCGTGGC
>JAWPHD010021521.1:0-28006 GCA_037043455.1 Cyrtodaria siliqua | reverse complement strand
GATATCGGGTTTTAAGCACTTATACAAACATCGGCGGACGATCAAACAACGAAAATGAAACTATGGTTGATGTTTGTTTTTGTGTGTGGCAAACTTCGTCGGGTGTTGAAAGTTAAAGAAATCGTAAGTTATTACTTGTTATTTTTAGAAATATATAATATTGTAACAAAAGATGATCAGAACAATGGCCATAATTGATTTAATTACCCTCGACGTATGTTTCCTATATAAGCTATGCCAAGATGTAAAACGTTGACAATTGCAAAAATGGCTTGTAAACGTCCGCTAGATTTAGATTCTTGTTTGACTCCACCTTCTAAATTTGCCAAAATTCAGAACTCACCTGTTAGAAATTTTAAGGATTCGTGGGGAAAATGGAAATTCTTGGCTACGCTATGATCCAAAACTGTGACTTTTGTATTAAAGCACAACTTTCTAACGTTTTCACTTCTGGGTGTACACTCATTCTAAATTCAGACCACATGATGATAAATATAGTCTAAATTGAAATATTTTATTTAATTTTTTTTATATAATTTTAAACTTATATATTTTTCATTCTAAATTCAGACCACATGAAGGTAGCCAGTGCTGCTAAAATGAGTGTCAACATGGATGTGGCCCGCCAAGCAGCCCTTTCCAAAAGCGAAGCAGCCGTGACTGCTGCCATGGTTAATGTGTACTTTGCGGCCCAGCACAATCTTGCCAGTTCGTTGGTTCCAGAACTAAACCACGTCATGCAATTGTAGGTGAAAAGTGACTGTGTTGTAATATGAACTCAGAGATGAAATGATCTACAACTGTGTCACCTGAACTATATTGCAAGTGTATTGTAAGATTATAAGAATAGTTGTTGTTTCTTTTCTTGCAATTAAAAAAATCATTGTTAATAATATTAAATGATATCATAAAACAAAATTGTTGTTTTTACTTTGATACTGAATTTATCATAATCTGTTTAAGGACCTACATGTAGTCGAGAATGTTAAAAGATGTTAGTTATATAAACATTAATACAAATAATACTTGTAATAGCTTAATATAAGATAATACTGCTATGATTATAGTTATCATCTTTCATTAAACTATTGATTTATAGTATTATTAAAGTATTACTGTATTAATGTTGGTATAAATAAAGTCTTTTATAAAAACAAGAGATCCTAAATGAATCAATGCATATATGCCGTTTATTCTGAAAATGGCTTTAAGTCTTCGTTATTGTATGAAAAAATGGCTAAAAAAATGGCTCCAACTTTGGCTCTTATTTCTCAAATTTGGCTCCTTTTTTTTTCATTTGGCGAAAGTTTTTTTCATTTGGCGAAAGTGGTTGCGAAAGAAAAAAAAAACCCAGGGGAGGCCCTGATATTGTCATGTTTTGTATACATTTATAGAAGAAATATGACCTAAAATGTATTTTGTCACCTTTATCTGTAAAAATAAATTACCCCAGAGACACCCACTTGTCGCGTGTTAGCAACTTATTTTGCACACCCTGTTTGCATATTTGCACACCCAGTTCTTGAATTTCTGCCTAATACACTGTCTGGAACTTATATAATAGTAAAATATCTATTTGTTTCAGGCCACAAGATCGGGTGGTTGTGTAGTTCTGGTGGGTTTGGGCCCAGCAGACGTCAATCTACCAATCGTTGATGCTGCCGTGAGGGAGGTAGACATTCGCGGCATCTTCCGCTATGTAAACTGTTATCCGACAGCTTTGGCCATGATAGCATCAGGTAGTTCATTTTAAAATACATGCAGTTTTGATTGTTTATAGGATTTTGATATCTATTTCGATAATGTAAACAACATAAAGTAAAATAATGGTTAATTATAATCCATCCAGATTGAAAAGCATTATTATCACCCACAAACGAAGTTTGGGGGGGGGGGGGGGGGGGGGGGTATATAGGAGTGAGCTTGTCGGTCTGTCTGTCTGTTGGTTTTTACGGTATCCAGACGATAACTCATGAAAGGTTTGATGGATTTAAATAATATTTGGTACACTGGTATAACAGCATAAAATACAAGTCAAGTTCGACTTAAGTTACAAACCACCAATTTTTGACGGAGTTATGGCCCCTTTTCAACTTAGAATTTGCCCAAAAAACGGTGTCCGGACGATAACTCGTGAATGATTTGACGGATTTAAATAATTTTTGGCACACGGGTTTAAGACTATAAAATACAGGTCAAGTTCGGCTTTGGTTACAAACCACCAATTTTTGACGGAGTTATGGCCCCTTTCAACTTAGAATTTGCCCAAAAAACGGTGTCCGGACGATAACTCATGAAAGGGTCGACGGATTAAATAATATTTGGTACACGGGTATAACACCATAAAATACAGGTCAAGTTCGACTTTGGTTACAAACCACCAATTTTTGACGGAGTTATGACCCCTTTTCCACTTAGACTTTGCCCAAAAAAACGGTGTCCAGAAGATAACTCACGAAAGGGTCGACGGATTTAAATAATTTTTGGTACACGCGTTTAAGACCATAAAATACAGGTGAAGTTCGACTTTGGTTACAAACCACCAATTTTTGATGGAATTATGGCCCCGTTTCAACTTACAATTTGGCAAAAAAATGCTACAGTCATCTCTTAGGAACCTGCTAATTATACCCCCCACAAAATGTATAACACCATAAAATACAAGTCAAGCTTAACTTTGGTTACAAACCACCAATTTTTTATGGAGTTATGGCCCCTTTTTAACTCAGAATTTGCCCAAAAAATGGTGTCCGGACGATAACTCATGAAAGGCTCGACGGAGTTAAATAATGTTTGGTACACAGGTTCTTCTCGCCCCTCTCTCTCTGTCTCTCTCTCTGTCTCTCTCTCTCTCTCTCTCTCTCTCTCTCATTTTTTTTCCTGTTTATTTCATATTTTGTAGTTTAAATAATTTTTTTGCCATTGTCTAAATTGTATGAATATTTTTTAGCGGGAGGGCCGGATTTCTAATGTTGTAATAACTTGTGGCCCGACCCCATTTCCATGTACATTTATTGGAAATAAATATGTTTAAACTAGACCATTGCTTTCTTGTGGTTGCCATCTTTATGTGACAAGGCGGTATTGTGGGGGTATTAATCACTTTCATTGATAACTCTAGTTCCATTGGTTAACATCTGAAGTTTGCGATGTAAAATGCCAGATTTACCGTCTGGAAATATGGTGATGTCACAGAACGCTCCAACAAACAACGCCATTGGATAATATCAGTGGCAGCACCCATGAATTATAATACTTGGAAAAAAACTACAGTATATTTATGATTTTGACCGATATTTCTAGTTATTAAATTGATTAAAATTAAAAGTGAGATGAACATGCTAAGATTTTTTATGTGTGATGGTATTTATTACCGTCTAAAACTACGTTCTACCCCATGCCAGTAAAACAAAATTCTAAGTAAAACCACTCACATGCCATCCCAGATTGAAAATCTTAGCATGGTTATTCCTTGACCAATCAAAACTTTGTTTTAGAATGTGTTAATGTCCAGCCAGCTTTAATATTATATAATCCACAATTTAGTGCATGGCAATCGTTGCTATATTTTACTTAAGAAGTGATGGCCTTTAAAGACAAGTGCTCTCTTGATACAGGAGTATTGGTATGCATATGCAGTATTAATAACTAAACTATATTAGCCTAGTTTTACTAGAAACTACACACAATACAACGTAAACTCTGCCAATATGAACCGGAAGTCGGCCAATATGAAAAACAAGCCAATATCATGTAACTCGCCAACACAAGCTTTAAAGTTCTCCGCCATGTTTTGTTTCATGAACATGTTTATGTTTATTTAAATCAATGCACAACAATAGATATTCACAATTCACGCATTGCAATATCTGTGAAAAGCGAGAATAAGATTTTATTTGATGACGTAGAACACTTTGAACAGGTAAATTAATCCACAGGTAAATGTATTTATCAATTATCTGGCAATAGTTGTGCAGCTATACAAATCAGATTTGCCTTATTTTCCCGTGCAGTCACGCAGTGGTAAAAGTAGTAACTACGTCATGCAAATAATACTTATTTTTACATACAACTTAGTAGCGGTTTTAAATATATATTTTCTCTCCGGGACTATCAAGAAATATTCATATGATATTTTAGAGTTAAATCTGTTAATTGATAATACTACAAAAAGAGTGGCCATTCATCTTTAAGTAGTGTCATTTACGCTCACTAATCACACTATAAATGAATTTATCGCTTCAAAAAATAAATGCAAATCATGTCAAACTAATTTGATAAAAATAATGGAAGTTAATTAATAAAACTGTAATTAAGTTTTTCATATTGCAGAGTTATTGATCCTAGGACTGTCGTATTGGCCGGCGGCCTTTGGCCTTGTGTCAGTATGACATTCCTTGGACCAATGACTGGGCCAATATGAAAACACTTAATAACATCGTATTATGAATTTTCAAAAAAAAAGTCTCGTGACAGGTAATATAGTTACGTTTTCTTTATATTTCAGGGAAAGTTGATGTAAAGCCTTTAATCACACACAGATTCCCCATAGAGGAAACCATGAAAGCTTTTAAGACGACACTGAGGGGAGAGGGCATCAAGGTCATGATCAAGTGCAGCAAGGACTGAATTTACTATAAATGGCCAGAACAAGTTAGGGCTGTTCCAGAAAAAAAGACATGGGGGTGTTTGGAGGCACTTTTTTTTTACCCCCACTGCCTACATTTTTAAATTTATTTTTTACCTCACCGCTTTTATTTATATTTATTTCCTCTTTACCCCATCGCCAATATATTTTCATATTTTTTTTTATAACCCACCACCTATAGATTTTGATTTTCAATTTACCCCGGCCACCACCTATAGATTTAATGATTGTTTTAACAATATAAAACAAATCAACACATTTTTAATTAATAATATAATCACAATAGCAAATTGAAATAAACTGTAATTTGTATTTCATAATGTTTCATAGTTGCTATTACGTACCAATTAATTGTGATTTATTGTTAATTGTACTAAATATTGCATTTAACTAGACGGGTGTTTTGCGGAACACGTGTGTCGCCTGTCAGCGCTTTGTCAGTATAACAAGGTTTTTTGGACCCTGATAAATGACTTTGACAAACTAGCCTGACTAAGTTTTCGTGGGGGAAAAAAAATGAATATTTAACCCATTTAATGACCTTCAGTGTGCCCTTGACCTGAATATATTTGGAATGGTCATGTCGATGCTGTCATGATGACTATATATTGAAAGTTTGATGAAGAGATATCAAGAAATGAGAAAGTTAAAGCCAACGTTAAGTTTTTGTGAAGAAAAAAGAGAGTATTTAACCCATATAATGACCTTCAGTATGACCTTGACCTTTATATTTTAGTTTGGTCATGTCGATGTTGTCATGATGGGTATATATTGAATGTTTGATGAAGAAATATCCAGAAATGAGGAAGTTATAGCCAACCTTAAAGTTTTCCTGGAAAAAAAAAAGAGTATTAAGCCCATAATATGTAATGACCTTCAGTCTGACCTTGACCTTTATATTTTAGTATGGTCATGTCGATGTTGTTATGATGAGTATATATTAAAAGTTTGATGAAGAAATATCACAAAATGAGAAAGTTATAGCCAACCTTAAGTTTTTGTAAAGAAAAAAAGTGTATTTAACCCATATAATGACCTTCAGTGTGATCTTGACCTTTATATTTTAGTATTGTCATGAAGATGTTGTCATGATGAGTATATATGGAAAGTATCAAGAAATGAGAAAGTTATAGCCAACTTAACCTTTTGTAAAGAAAAAAAATAGTATTTAACCCATATAATGACCTTCAGTGTGACCTTGACCTTCATATTTTTGTTATAAAGCATTCATTCATATTTCATGTCACATAATGATGAGTCTACACATGCAAATATGGCGAGGTAGTTGTTAAAGTTGGAGTGGAGTATCGTAGTGAGCTTTGTAGTCAATTTTTGAAATGAGATTTTGGAGTCATTTTTTTGGTGAAAAATGCAATGATCGCTAAAACCAAAAGGCAGTGAATTAGATAAAAAAAAAGATCATTCCTTACTCCTCCTCCACCGCCCCCACAGCATTGAAATGAAATTGACATTTCATACATGTAAAATATCGAGTTTTATTTTTTCACTGCCGGGGCTTCTTTTAAACCAACCTGGGACGAAAATGACATATAGAGCTCTGAACCAACACGCATGCACAGTAAAACGGTTCACAAGATATTCCTTCTCAAATGTAAACATGTCAAGAGAAAAACACTGTGAGATGTACATTCTATTCAAACAATGATTTGAAATGGATTTTAAGAGTTAAAAGGAAATGACTGCCAATATAAATATTTAAAAAAAAATCTATTTGGGTATGAATAAAATAGCTTTGGACTATTTTTTTGTAGTAGGGCAAAAAATGTGTAAAGCGACTTAGTTATTGAAATTGCCTCCCTTGTTGTTCTACCATAGTTTCCCTAAAAATATTTTGTAAAATCATAAAATCAAAAGAAAATTTGTTGTTTTGTCATGAATAACAGATTTTTTTTCATCGAGAAGTGAGAAAACTTGTTTCTTTATTTTCCACATTATTATGCAGTAACAGAAGAGGCCAAGAAAAAACGTGTTTTCACTAAAACTAAGTATAATATTGGTACAGGAAATGCAGCTTTCACAGAACACAGCAAATCCAAAAACACGCAAAACGACAAAATAAATGGCAATGAAATTTAATCCTATCTGTCCTATTTGTTTTGCCGTACTCAAGAGAACACTCAATCAAACCGAGACTGCAATATTTTGTATGTGTCGTGTTCGGCCGTTTCCAAAGGTCCATTATCATACTTTTTTATATAGCACAGTGGCGTTGCTTGTGCGGAGTGGCGGCAGTAAAACGTCTCTCCGCGCTTGCAATAAGGACTGTTATTCATTCGATCTTTGGAGATCGCTGAGCCCGATACTTATATTTAGTTATCAGTGGTACATTTTCAATTGCTTTTTTCTTACTTAATTTTCGATTCGTTGGTTCCACTACTCCGGCCGATAAAAGGCTCTGGGTATTGTTTAACCACTCGTAGGATATGTTGTCTGCTTTATAATTTAGTACTTTGGCTGTTACTTGTGATATGCAGGCTTCATAACTGCTGCTCCCAACTAAATTCCATTTTGTTTATTTCGCTCTTCGGGGCATAGTATTTTGTTGGATACTGGGACCATACGCCGCTGGACATGGGGGAGGAAAATATCTATGTCCTCCACCATATGCATGCCATCATATGCATGCCATCTTTGGGATGGTTAAAACTATGTACTATTGATTTGATGAATAGTGAGTTCTGCTCAACCCGGGGCTAGAGGGCGTGAGCGGTAGGTAGCATATTTCACTACCGTTCATAAACAGTCTCAGTCAAACCGAGACTGCAATATTTTGTATGTGTCGTGTTTGGCCGTTTCCAAAGGTCCATTATCATACTCGTTTATAGTCATACTTGAACAAGCACTATAATGGTTGAGTACAGCTTATAGAAATATAATTTGGAAAAAAGTAAAAATGCCTTCGTCTTGCGGAAATGTCACGGGAAATTGTAAGCAAAAATTTGATATTTTGGTATTGGTATGAACTAACTTCAGTACAGTCTTAAAAGTCATCCATAGTTTAAAATAAACAATACATATTTATTGGAAGTTAATTTCTTTTAGAAAATTCACTTGTTGGACTAAGTCACTGGTGGTAATGCAGCCATGATTCCATGTCCGTATGACAGTTACATATACTCTACTAAGTACTGTTTCTGGCATGGTTCTATCCAGTCCTATGACAAGGTGTAACGTGTCTGCTCATTATACAAGCAAATCAACAATATCTTGACATGCACACATGGATCCTGCCAAGCTTGGAGAGTGATCAAAGCAAATAAAAATATCGTAAAACACACAAATGAATCCCCGCGTTGGCCAAATGCCAGGAGGGCTTATGCGATCACTTTTCGTCCGACTGTCCGTCCGTCCGTCCGTCTGTTAGAAAATTTATAAAATAGACATCTCCTCTGAAACCGCTTGAAGGATTTTGATGAAACTTCATCACACTGTTACTTGGGAGGGCCCCTCTCAGATTTGTGTTTTTCGCGGCCGCCAGTCAGCCAAGATGGCCGCCATGGCTAAAACTAGGTAAAATTTAAGAAAATTTCAAACGACATCTCCTCCGAAACCACTTATTCCATTCTTGTGAAATATCATATACATGTTCCTTGGGTTGGCCTTTATCAATTTTGTGTTTTTCGTTATCGTCGAATAATCAAAATGGCCGCCATGGCGACTCAAAGTTTACATCAGAGTTATATAGGAAAAGGTTAAAAATGGCATCTTCTCTGAAACCGCTTGAAGGATTTTGATGAAACTTAATCACAATGATATTTGGGATAGTCCCTCTCAGATTTGTGTTTTTCGCGGCCGCCAGTCATACAAGATGCCGCAATGGCTAAAACTAGGTCAAATTTACGGAAATTTCAAACGACATCTCCTCCGAAACCACTTATTCCATTCTTCTGATATATCATTTACATGTTCTTTGGGTTGGCCTCTATCAAATGTGTGTTTTTCGTTATCGTTGAATAATCAAAATGGCCGCCACGGCGACTCAAAGTTTACATAGAGTTATATAGGAAAAGGTTAAAAATGACATCTTCTCTGAAACCGCTTAAAGGATTTTGATGAAACTTAATCACAATGATATTTGGGATAGTCCCTCTCAGATTTATGTTTTTGGCGGCCGCCAGTCATCCAGGATGGCGGCCATGGCTGAAACTAGGTCAAATTTAAGTAAATTTCAAACGACATCTCCGACTAAACCAATTATTCCATTCTTGTGAAATATCATATACATGTTCCTTGGGTTGGCCTCTATCAAGTTTGTGTTTGTCGTTTTCGTCTAATAATCAAAATGGCCACCACGGCGACCCAAAGTTTACATAGAGTTATATAGGAAAAGGTTAAAAATGACATCTTCTCTGAAATCTCTTGAAGGATTTTGATGAAACTTAATCACCATGATATTTGGGATAGTCCCTCTCAGAGTTGTGTTTTTCGCGGTCGCCAGTCATCCAAGATGGCCGCCATGGCTGAAACTAGGCCAAATTTAAGGAAAATTCAAACGACATCTCCGACGAAACCACTTATTCCATTCTTGTGAATATCATATACATGTTCCTTGGGTTAGCCTCTATCAAGTTTGTGTTTTTTGTTATCGTCAAATAATCAAAATGACCGCCACGGCGACCAAAAGTTTACATAAGAGTTATATAGGAAAAGGTTAAATATTACATCTTCTCTGAAACCACCTGAAAGATTTTGATGAAACTTAAGCACAATGATATTGGGGATAGTCCCTCTCAGATTTTTGTTTTTTGCGGCCGCCAGTCATCCAATATGGCCGCCATGGCTTAAACTAGGTCAAATATAAGTAAATTTCAAACGACATCTCCGAAACCACTTATTCCATTCTTGTGAAATATCATATACATGTTCCTTGGGTTGGCCTCTATCAAGTTTGTGTTTTTCGTTTTTCGTCTAATAATCAAAATGGCCACCACGGCGACTCAAAGTTTACATAGAGTTATATAGGAAAAGGTTAAAAATGACATCTTCTCTGAAACCGCTTAAAGGATTTTGATGAAACTTAATCACAATGATATTTGGGATAGTCCCTCTCAGATTTATGTTTTTGGCGGCCGCCAGTCATCCAGGATGGCGGCCATGGCTGAAACTAGGTCAAATTTAAGTAAATTTCAAACGACATCTCCGACTAAACCACTTATTCCATTCTTGTGAAATATCATATACATGTTCCTTGGGTTGGCCTCTATCAAGTTTGTGTTTGTCGTTTTCGTCTAATAATCAAAATGGCCACCACGGCGACCCAAAGTTTACATAGAGTTATATAGGTAAAGGTTAAAAATGACATCTTCTCTGAAATCTCTTGAAGGATTTTGATGAAACTTAATCACCATGATATTTGGGATAGTCCCTCTCAGATTTGTGTTTTTCGCGGTCGCCAGTCATCCAAGATGGCCGCCATTGCTGAAACTAGGCCAAATTTAAGGAAATTTCAAACGACATCTCCGACGAAACCACTTATTCCATTCTTGTGAATATCATATACATGTTCCTTAGGTTAGCCTCTATCAAGTTTGTGTTTTTTGTTATCGTCAAATAATCAAAATGACCGCCACGGCGACCAAAAGTTTACATAAGAGTTATATAGGAAAAGGTTAAATATTACATCTTCTCTGAAACCGCCTGTTAGATTTTGATGAAACTTAAGCACAATGATATTGGGGATAGTCCCTCTCAGATTTTTGTTTTTTGCGGCCGCCAGTCATCCAATATGGCCGCCATGGCTAAAACTAGGTCAAAAATAAGTAAATTTCAAACGACATCTCCGAAACCACTTATTCCATTCTTGTGAAATATCATATACATGTTCCTTGGGTTGGCCTCTATCAAGTTTGTGTTTTTCGTTTTCGTCTAATAATCAAAATGGCCACCACGGCGACCCAAAGTTTACATAGAGTTATATAGGAAAAGGTTAAAAATGACATCTTCTCTGAAACCTCTTGAAGGATTTTGATGAAACTTAATCACCATGATATTTTGGATAGTCCCTCTCAGATTTATGTTTTTCGCGGCCGCCAGTCATCCAAGATGGCTGCCATGGCTAAAACTAGGTCAAATTTAAGGAAATTTCAAACGACATCTCCGAAACCACTTATTCCATACTTGAGAAATATCATATACATGTTCCTTGGGTTAGCCTCTATCAAGTTTGTGTTTTTTTGTTAACGTCAAATAATCAAAATGGCCGCCTCGGCGACCCAAAGTTTACATAAGAGTTATATAGGAAAAGGTTAAAAATAACATCTTCTCTGAAACCGCCAGAAAGATTTTGATGAAACTTAAGCACAATGATATTTGGGATAGTCCCTCTCAGATTTATGTTTTTCGCGGCCGCCAGTCATCCAAGATGACCGCCATAGCTAAAACTACGTCAAATTTAAGTAAATTTCAAACGACATCTCCTCCGAAACCACTTATTCCATTCTTGTGAAATATCATATACATGTTCCTTGGGTTAGCCTCTATCAAGTTTGTGTTTTTCATTATCGTCAAATAATCAAAATTATTCAAAATGGCCGCCACGATAACCCAAAGTTTACATAGAGTTATATATAGGAAACATGTTTCTTGGGTTGACCTCTATCATGTTTATGTTTTTGATTCAATTCATGCAAGTAGAGCGTCTACAGGCCCTATTGGGCCTCTTGTTTAGTAATCAAAGCAAATACACAGTATCTCGACAAGCATACAAGGATACACGTTTGGTGAGTGATCAAAGCAAATAACCAATATACGACACATACGCATGCATCCCCGCCTTGTGGAGTGTTCAAAGAAATAAACTATCCGACACGCACACATGGAACAGCCTTGGTGAGGTGTTCAAAGCAAATAATTAATATCCGACAAACACACATTGAACCCCCACCTTGGTGAGTGAACAAAACAAATATCCTGACACTCACACATGGAAACCCGCCATGGTGAGTGATCCAGGCAAATAACCAATATCCGACACGTACACATGGATCATCGTTTTGGGTGAATGATCCAGGCAAATAACCAATATCCGACACACACCCGCACAAACATGGATCCCCGCTTTTGTGAGTGTTCAAAGAAACGAGATGTTTGTAAAACATATATGCACCCCTTCAATGACCATGACACAAACATTCCTGCCAAGTTTGTAGTGCCAGATGAACTCGAGTTATCGCGAAGACAAATAATGTTTAGTGAGTTTTTTACATGTTTTGTTACCATAGCAAACACATTGCTTATGCGAATCTACCCAAAAGGGGAGGAGCACAACTACTCCATGACACAAACATTCCTGCCAAGTTTCGAGTTTGAGTGCCAGCCGTTCTTGAGTTATCGCGAAGATAAAGCACTTTTTATTGATTTTTTTTTACAAGTTTTGTTACCGTGGCAACCACAATTCTTATGCGAATCCACCAAAAGGGGAGGAGCACAACTACTCCATGACACAAACATTCCTGCCAAGTTTCGAGTTTGAGTGCCAGCCGTTCTTGAGTTATCGCGAAGATAAAGCACTTTTTATTGTTTTTTTTTACAAGTTTTGTTACCGTGGCAACCACAATTCTTATGCGAATCCACCAAAAGGGGAGGTGCACAACTACACCATGACACAAACATTCCTGCCAAGTTTCGAGTTTGTAGTGCCATTTGTTTTTGGGTTACCGCAAAGATAAGCAATTTTTAGTATTTTTTTTATACGTTTTGTTACCATAGCAACCACATTTCTAATGCAAATCTATCCAACACAGGAGGTGCAGAACTAGACCATGACACAAACATTCCTGCCAGGTTTCGAGTTTGTAGTGCCAGCTGTTCTTGAGTTATCGCGAATACAAGCAATTTTCAGTGATTTTTTACAAGTTTTGTTACCATAGCAACCACATTTCTTATGCAAATCTACCCAGATTGGGAGGTGCACAACTAGACAATGACACAAACATTCCTGCCAATTTTCGAGTCTGTAGTCCGTTGTTCTAGAATTATCGCGAAGACAAGATTTCGGGACGGTCGGATGGACCGACCGATCGATCGACATTTTCAAAGCAATATGACGCCCCCCCACCCCACCCCCCGCCCCCGCCACGCCCGCCCACCCTCTTCTTCGTAGTGTGGGGGTGGGAGGGGCATAATATACAATATCCGACACGCACACATGGAAACCCGCCTTGGTGAGGGAACAAAGCAAATAACCAACATCCTGACATGCACACATGGAAACCTGCCTTGGTAAGTAAACTATATCCGACACGCACACATGAAACCCCGCATTGGAGAGTGATAAAAGCAAATAAACAATATCCTGACACACATGGAACCGCATTTGTGAGTGATCAAAGTGAATAAACAATATCCTGGCATACACACACGGAACCCCGCCATGGTTCGTGATCATGGTTCAAGGTGATCACATTCCTCCGTTAAGAGTTATAAACTTGCCACGAATGTATTAGCTTGGAAAAAAGTAACATGTGTAATTACTTTGAAGAACGAAAACACATAGCATCGTATTTCTTAAAAACTCAAGGTCACGTTAGAATTTGACACAAATTAAATATTTGCACATCATCTGCAGAACTATTATTCGCAATGGAGGAGCGTGGTTACAGTAGCCGCCGGGGAGCATGGGTACTGTAGCCGCTGGGAAGCATGGTTACAGTAGCCGCTTTGAAGCATGGGTACAGTAGCCGCTGTGAAGCATGGGTACAGTAGCCGCTGTGAAACATGGGTATAGTAGCCGCTAGGAATCATGAGTACAGTAGTCGTTGGGAAGAATGAGTACAGTAGCCGCTGGGAAGCATGAGTACAGTAGCCGCTTAGAATCATGAGAACAGTAGTCGCAGGGAATCATGAGTACAGAAGTCGCTGGGAAGCATGAGTACAGTAGCCGCTGGGAAGCATGAGTACAGTAGCCGCTGGGAAGTATGAGTACAGTAGCCGCTGTGAAGCATGGGTAGAGTAGCCGCTCTGAAGCATGGGTACAGTAGCCGCAGTGGAGCATGGGTAGAGTAGCCGCTGTTGAGCATGGGTACAGTAGCCGCTGTGGAGCATGGGTAGAGTAGCCGCTGTGGAGCATGGGTAGAGTAGCCGCTGTGAAGGATGGGTACAGTAGCCACTGTTGAGCATGGTTACAGTAGCCGCTGAGTAGCCGCTGTGGAGCATGGGTACAGTAGCCGTTGTGGAGCATGGGTACAGTAGCCGCTGAGGAGCATGGTTACAGTAGCCGCTATGGAGCATGGGTAGAGAGCATGGTTACAGTAGCCGCTGTGAAGCATGGGTTCAGTAGCCGCTGAGGAGCATGGGTACAGTAGCCGCTGTGAAGCATGGGTACAGTAGCCGCTGAGGAGCATGGTTACAGTAGATGGGTACAGTACCCGCCGCGGAGCATGGTTACGGTAGCCTCTGTGGAGCATGGTTACGGTAGCCGCTGCGGAGCATGGGTACGGTAGCCGCTGCAGAGCATGGGTACAGTAGCCGTGAAGCATTTATACAGGCCGCTGGGGAGCTTGGTACAGTAGCTGCTGGGGAGCATGGGTACAGTTGCCGCTGCGAAGCATGGGTAAAGTAGCCGCTGTGAAGCATGGGTACAGTAGCCGCCGCGAAACATGGATTGAGTAGCCGCCGCAGAGCATGATTGCAGTAGCTGCTGCAGAGCATGGGTGCAGTAGCCATTGCGGAGCATAGGTACAGTAGCCGCTGTTAAACATGAGTACAGTAGCCGCTGAGGAGCATGGTTACAGTAGCCGCTGTGGAGCATGGGTACAGTAGTCGTTGGTAAGCATGGGTACAGTAGCCGCTGTGGAGCATAGGTACAGTAGGCGGTGTGGAGCATGGGTACAGTTGCCGCTGGGGAGCATGGGTACAGTAGTCGTTGGGAAGGATGGGTACATTAGCCATTGTGGAGCATGGGTACAGTAGCCTGCGGGAGGCATGGGTACAGTAGTCGTTGGGAAGCATGGGTACAGTAGGCGCCGTGGAGCATGGGCACAGTAGCCGTTGGGAAGCATGGGTACAGTAGCCGCTGGGGAGCATGGGTACAGTAGCCGTTGGGAAGCATGGGTACAGTATCCGCTGGGGAGCATGGACACAGTAGCCGATGGGGAGCAGGAGTACAGAAGCCGATGGAAAACATGGGCACAGTAGCCGCCTTGGAGCATGGGTAGAGTAGCCGCTGTGGAGCATGGGTAGAGTAGCCGCTGGGGAGCATGGGTACAGTACCGTTGTGGAACATGGGTACAGTAGCCGATGGGAAGCATGAGTACAGTAGCCGTTGGGAAGCAAGGGTAGAGTAGCTGATGTTGAGCATGGGTACAGTAGCCGTTGAGGAGGATGATTACAGTAGCCGTTGGGGAGCATGATTACAGTAGCCGTTGGGAGCATGGGTACAGTAGCCGTTGGGAAGCATGATTACAGTAGCCGTTGGGAAGCATGGGTAGAGTAGCCGATGTGGAGCATGGGTACATTAGCCGTTGGGGAGCATGATTACAGTAGCCGTTGGGAGCATGGGTACAGTAGCCGTTGGGAAGCATGATTACAGTAGCCGTTGGGAAGCATGGGTACAGTAGCCGTTGGGAAGCAAGGGTAGAGTAGCTGATGTGGAGCATGGGTACAGAAGCCGTTGGGGAGCATGATTACAGTAGCCGTTAGGAGCATGGGTACAGTAGCCGTTGGGAAGCATGATTACAGTAGCCGTTGGGAAGCATGATTACAGTAGCCGTTGGGGAGCATGATTACAGTAGCCGTTGGGAAGCAAGGGTAGAGTAGCTGATGTGGAGCATTGGTACAGTAGCCGTTGGGGAGCATGATTACAGTAGCCGTTGGGAAGCATGATTACAGTAGCCGTTGGGGAGCATGATTACAGTAGCCGTTGGGAAGCAAGGGTAGAGTAGCTGATGTGGAGCATGGGTACAGTAGCCGTTGGGAAGCATGATTACAGTAGCCGTTGGGAAGCATGATTACAGTAGCCGTTGGGGAGCATGATTACAGTAACCGTTGGGAAGCAAGGGTAGAGTAGCCGATGTGGAGCATGGGTAGAGTAGCCGATGTGGAGCATGGGTACAGTATCCGTTGGGAAGCAAGGGTAGAGTAGCTGATGTGGAGCATGGGTACAGCAGCCGTTGGGGAGCATGATTACAGTAGCCGTTGGGGAGCATGATTACAGTAGCCGTTGGGGAGCATGATTACAGTAGCCGTTGGGGAGCATGATTACAGTAGCCGTTGGGAAGCATGGGTACAGTAGCCGTTGGGAAGCATGATTACAGTAGCCGTTGGGGAGCATGATTACAGTAGCCGTTGGGAAGCATGGGTACAGTAGCCGCTGTGAAGCATGGGTACAGTAGCCGTTGTGAAGCATGGGTACAGTAGCCGTTGGGAAGCATGACTACAGTAGCCGTTGGGGAGCATGGGTAGAGTAGCCGCTGGGGAGCATGGGTACAGTAGCCGTTGTGGAACATGGGTACAGTAGCCGATGGGAAGCATGAGTACAGTAGCCGTTGGGGAGCATGATTACAGTAGCCGTTGGGGAGCATGATTAAAGTAGCCGTTGGGAAGCATGGGTACAGTAGCCGTTTGGGAGCATGATTACAGTAGCCGTTGGGAAGCATGGGTACAGTAGCCGTTTGGGAGCATGGGTACAGTAGCCGCTGTGAAGCATGGGTACAGTAGCCGTTGGGAAGCATGGGTACAGTAGCCGTTGGGAAGCATGACTGCAGTAGCCGTTGGGGAGCATGATTACAGTAGCCGTTGGGAAGCATGGGTACAGTAGCCACTGGGGAGCATGGTTACAGTAGCCGTTGGGGAGCATGATTACAGTAGCCGTTGGGAAGCATGATTACAGTAGCCGTTGGGAAGCATGATTACAGTAGCCGCTGGGGAGCATGATAACAGTAGCCGTTGGGAAGCATGGGTACAGTAGCCGCTGTGAAGCATGGGTACAGTAGCCGTTGGGGAGCATGATTACAGTAGCCGTTGGGAAGCATGGGTACCGTAGCCGGTAGGGAGCATTGGTACATTAACTGTTAGGGATCATGGATACAGTAACGGCTTGTGAGCACGGATACAGTTAGCTCAGGTAATGATTGCACTAATGCATGTTTTGTAAAAAACCCAGCAAGACACCGCGAGTTTTAAATAAATCAAGATTGCCGTGTGTCTATTTAAAGCATTGTTTGTAGAAAACAAATAAATACAAATGATCTTGATTGAGATTTGCGCACATATCGCACCAGGGTATTTGGGACACTTGACATTCGAAAATGCATCGGCTTGACGTACAAGTTTTGGTTTCGAATGACATTGCATCTCTGGAATGCTAACAATAAAGTATATCCGTCCATATTGAGGCCCTATATCAGTCCATATCAGCCAATATTGAGGACCTATATCAGTCCATATTGAGGCTCTGTATCAGTCCATATTGAGGACATATAGCAGGCCATATTGAGGCTCTGTATCAGTCCATATTGAGGACATATATCAGCCCATATTGAGGACCTATATCAGTCCATATTGAGGCTCTGTATCAGTCCATATTGAGGACATATAGCAGGCCATATTGAGGACTAATATCAGTCCATAATGCCCCAATATGCAACATAGGGTAAAAATACTTCTTGAACTTCCCCTACCCCCACACTCCAGTCAAATTATTGGGATCTCGGGACGGAGGCTGTTCCTACCCCTGTCAGTGTAACATCTTAGGGCCTCATCGTTTAGTCACACTAGACCTGGTGTTGTTCTAAATACTTGTAGATATATTTCTTCATAATGGACCATAATGTTACTGTGCGGTAAAAAAGATGCGATGACAGAGTTTTTAACTTACTTGCCTCTGGATATCTGGGGTTCGACTCCCGGAGATTCATGTTTCGAGAATTGAAAACGCACTCTCTTAGATCAAGAACTTATTCGTGCAAGATAGTTAAAGTTACTGTGAAAGTATGTCATTCTTCCTACGGATGTAAAGCCGTTGGTCTCCTGTGCAGGGAAAAACGTATACCCTATTCAGATTAAAATCTCGCTGAACTTCTGTGGTTATCACAAAAAAGCCTGCAGGTAAAATAATTCACAGAAACGAAACTGTGATAATCAAAAGTATGTGTACAATACGTCAATAGTATTGGAAGAAAGAAATAAAGAAATAAAGAAAGAAGAAATAAAGAAAGATGGATCGGTAATAAGCGCCTGGCTCACTAATTGTTTACTAACAGATCATACGTCATAATGTGATAAATACGATGATGACGTAATTCAATGACGTCTTGTCATTTTATTATAATTTCCGTAACATTTCCGGAAATTGCCAGGTTGTTCGGGTTTGGCAGGAATGAAAACGGCATAACCTCGTCGATTTACGTCAATGGCTTTCAATAGTGGACGATCCGATTACGGAAATCTGCGAAGAATTCCGATTGCATTTATGGTTTTACGGGAAAAAGAGATGGCGATTGAAAGATGTTTTTTAACGGTAGTTATCAAATCATTTGTTTATCCTAATCGGTTAGCAAGACATATAAATTTCTAAGACACGAAATCTACTTTTATTAAATTGTGAATTGTGTTGACGAATTTTGGCCAATGAACAATGTGCAAGTTAACACGTTGGGCTACGCTTCCGGTTAATGGCCGTTTTGGCGACATAGGTAAAAATGTAATTTCATTGTCATTTTTGGATGGGTTCGAGAAAGGTTTTAATGTTTTTTTCACCTCATTCTGCTTGGAAACAACCATTCTTAATAATTTCTTCGAATGCTTATCTTGTTAATTTCGCAACGAAATATGCTACTTTACGGTTGTAGTCGCCCATAAACTACCGTAAATGACCCAAGACTTTTCAAAAGGATGGATTGGTATGTTTACTTTTCGCCTGCATGATAACATAGGAGCTCGCTTGCGCTCGCGTCGCGTCGACGCGAGCTGTGCTCGCTATAATAAAATAAAATTGACGAGAACTTTCATTATTCATAATTTTAGATAGTTTTTGTAAACGATGTTTTGCTAATCCGGTGATAAAAAAAACTCGCTGCAGGTGTTAAGGATCTTTGGTTGGAATGCCTACCAGTCCCCTGTTTCATGTTATGATTGTTATTTAGTAAGTCAATATTTAGCAGCGACACCACCAGCAACACTCACCCATCCCAGCGACAACTACTACAGACACCTCTAGACACCACATGAGATAAAATCAACACCCTATAGTGCCCAGCCGTATCGGGATCCCTATGGTGAATATTAGGGCGAATGGACTATAATCCTTAGAATGACACACGCACACACACATAATTACATAAACAAATACAACATCGCCACAATACCTTATCAAATGAGCATTAGGTTTGTAAAATGTTGGTACATTGCGAAACATTTTGAATCTTTTATAAACACATGGCTTTTACTCAATCGTTCATAGTAAGCTAATCCTGTTATTCATCGGGATGCTGCTTCGTATGCATTTCGACGGATTACTATGTTCAAATTCTTGATATTTTGTTATTTGTCAACGGGACATAAAAAAGTGCACTGCTGCTATATGCACAATATGGCCGTTAGCAACACGTGTTGATGCATGTATATGATTTGCGTTGCATGTTTGTCATGTAAAAGGTGTTTTCGTGCAAACTGTAGATAGAACAATCGGCTAAATGACCTTGCAAACCGTTGATAATGATTGATTTTGACAGAGAATGCTTAGAAGAAAACGTCTAGACAACGTAGATATGATTTCATGAATTGATCGATGAAGTGTCTCACACATCTTCGACGATAACGTTCGTGATAAGCTTGTTCTTCAATACACATTCATAGGAGAGAGAGACGGTGAAATAGTGCCACACTTTATTCTTACTGAAATAATTTATAGTTAGATTTTAATTGCTGACATAAGCACACAGCATGCTACATACGTGTTCCGTGGAACACCTTTCTAGTTTTTGTTCAACTTGAATCAACACGACAATTGCACGTGTTATAAGTATACTCAGCTGCAAAAGAAACTGGACACTTTGAAAATGTTACTATACACCCTATCCTCTTAATCAAACGAAGCGCTGTGGTCTAGTGGTAGACCGTTGGACCCATGATCCAAAAGTCGTGGGTTCGGTTCCCGTCATTGCCATATGCGTTGTGTCCCTGAGCAAGACACTTTATCTGCATTGCTTAGTACTGGTTCTACCCAGGAAGACATCGAGAGTGATTCAAATAAGTTCATAGAGCTTTCGTTACAATCGATGTAAAATAAATAAGTTTAAACTAAACGAAGGTTCCTTAATGATTCGACCTATTGAACAACAAATGACAACATGATATTGGCAATGGAATGATAAAAACATGGCATATTCATTTTGGAATTTGTCAATGTAATTCTAAAAAAGGTTTATACAATTAAATCTAAACAAAACTCGGTTTCCACTTTCTTTTGCAACTGAGTATATAATTGAATTATATCTTTATTATGCTGACAATATTTGTTTAATAGTACCAGCTGTCGGCACGCTGCATAAACATACTATCAACAGTGCATTATAGTGCACCATCTGTTTATTCTACACTTGATGCAAAAATGCACAATTTATTATAATGTTTTTGAGGATATGCAAGTCGACTCGAGTAGCTGTGAAAATCATAGCTCCATAGAACTACAGATCTAATAAGAAAACGTTTGAAAACTATGAAATTAATGTTAACTTCACGTGGTACAGAGCGAACATTTTAGACACATTGCCTGACTTTAAAGGGACACATGGCAATCTTGAAGTGTTTTTCAAATATTGAAATTAGCGTCTCAATTTATTTATCCAGTATCATTTTGACTTTAACCCTGCTTGCATATAATTAAATATAATTTTGAATTTTCTTTTTTTTGTCTTATTCTACCAAAAGTTATTAATGGTGCAAAATTATTGAGTTAATAATATACAAAAACAATTTATGTTATACTATTCTTATAATTACTATTAATGATTGAACAAACGCAAGTTATGTAGAAAAACTAACGGGACGCCTTGAGTTTTAAAAAAATCAAGATTGCCATGTATCCCTTTAAACACATGTATCACGAACAGTTGCATGCATACACATAATGTCTAAACCCATGACACATGTATCACGAACAGTTGCATGCATACACATTATGTCTAAACCCATGACAAATTTATTTCTCTTTCGAATTATAGTATTTTCCTAACTTAAAGTTCCCCGGCCATGTTTTGTTTCATGAACATGTTTATGTTTATTTAAATCGAAATCAATACACAAACAATAATAGTTACAGTTCACACATTGCAGTATCTGTGAAAAGCGAGAATAAGTTTTTATTTGATGACGTGAACAACTTTGAACAGGTAAATTAATCCACACGTAAATGTATTTATCAATTATCTGACAGTATTTGGGCAGCTATACAATTCAGAGTTACCTCATTTCCCCGTGCAGTTACGCAGTGGTAAAAGTAGTATCTACGTCATGCAAATAATACGTATTTTTACATACAACTTAGTAGCGGTTTTAAATATATGTTTCTCTCCGGGACTATCAAGAAATGTTCATATGATGTTTAAGAGTTAAATTTGTTAATTGATAATACTACAAAAAGAGTGGCCATTCATCTTTAAACATTTTAAGAAAACAAGTAGTCTCAGCTGACGGAAATTTCCCCTTTGCCAATCCCTTGATATTAAAGGGAAAATGATATTACGGTTTACTTTAAACAGTTATTTTTTTTAATTCTTACTTTAAAAAAAAAGTTTAATCCCATTTTGCCATTCATTATGAATCGTTAATACGTGTATTATTTTTGTTTATCAAAATCGACTTATGTTTGAGCGAGGCCGGAGTTAGAAGGTTAATGTGCCACGTGGTATTTTAGCTTCGGTGGCTCAGATATGGAGTTTATTATCTGTTTATTCTTTACTTCGGTGGCTCAGATATGGAGTTTATTATCTGTTTATTCTTTACTTCGGTGGCTCAGATATGAAGTTTATTATCTGTTTATTCTTATGTATGTGCACAGACTTCGGTGGCTCAGATATGAAGTTTATTATCTGTTTATTGTTATGTATGTGCACAGAGCTTGAGTCTCATAAACATGAGTTAATAAAGTAAATGAAACAAGTTCGGTATTTCAATTATCTTTATTTCAATACATCCATGCATAAAATTCATCACAGTTAACGAGATCCCGACGTTTGTTATGACAACCTATTTCTTTTTATCTTCTTTCTTTAAATCCACTATTTTTCTCTCGCCAGAATATATATAATAACTCTATCCATGTCTACTGACTATGAGAAACAGACTAGAGGTGGGAGGAGCTAAATTTCCGTATACGATGTGTCAAAATGTCAAAAACTGTGAATTTACTCCTCCTGTATACTCCATATTTAGGCAAGACAGACAATTACATTTTTATGCAGAAGGAATTTATGAATGAGAATCAAGGGGGTGTATATTAATTTTAGGCAAAGATGAGCTGAAACCAGGACTATTTATTTTTGGGACTCCTACAGCAAAAATGATATGGTGTAAAATTTTAACGAAGATGTCCCTGTTGTTATTGGATGCGTCTACAGACCTGATCGAGGCCAAGATAGTAGTCTTGCAAATATATGCGAATCTCTCAATTCCTTGAATATTGAAAACGTAATTATTGTCGGCGACTTCAATTTATGTCATATAGACCGGAATACCTTTGATGAGAAGGGATCCCTATAAAACTTGTTTATTAATACTATATTGGATAATTGTTTAGGTCAACTTGGTGAGTCCCCCACAAGGAGTAAACATGTTTTCGATTGAGTTCTGACATACTTAATTGGTTCAGTTACACTTACAGTTTCTCAAAAAGTGATCATTTTGCACTTTATATAGTTTGTTCGTGTTGAAAAAAGTTCAAGACATGTTTATTTAACTAACACAATAAAAGTATCTAAAACCGTCATAGTTTTTCTTTCGTTTACTGTTAGTTGTAATCATTAAAAGAATGTCGAACTGTAGCACGCGCTAAATATTAAAATAGGGAGATTGCATTAAATTGTGTCCTATTTTGATTAATGATTGTTTCTGTTCTAAACGGCACACTTTATTGTTTACACGAACACCATACTCCGATCTCATCGTATATGAACACAACGTAAATGAATGGGGGGAAATGCTATCAGACAAAAGGAAGAGCCCATGCCCGGGCCGTTTTGTAAACATTAATAAGTAGTCAATACTGAATTTTAACGTCAGGCAGAACACCGGATTGTGTAAAGCTGAACAGAGCTGGTTGTAGACTAAACTTTACTTTTGAAGATGAATATGGAATATTTTAAAACTGTAATGAGTGTAATGATGCTGTGTGGATCTGCAGTTAGTCTCGAGGGGAAATTTGGCAAGTATAAACGTTTAATATTATTTTATTTATATATTTTTTCTTTGAACATTTAAGTCCTTCCAACTGCAATGCATATTTACGGACGTAGTAATAAACAGACAGAAAACGTCCTGTCTCAATCCGTCCAGTAGATATTGTAACTCCTCACTCAAATAGTCGTTAATTTCGATGGGAAAAAAGTAAGTGGGCATAAAATCACTGGAATTGTCTGTTTGTTTTAATGGTGTTTTACGTCATTTTAGCACGTTTTAGGCCATATATGACGGTCAATTATTTTTTGTGGTGGTGGCAGACCCTGTTTTCCTGTTGTCTATAATCAGTACTGTATACCTCCTGCCATCTGTAAGAATCGACATTTTTTCACTTACAAGTTGAGCTCCCAGTGGGACTGGAACCCGCAGAGGTGAGAGGCGCCAAGATTTACAACAAAACTTCGTTAACCCCTCGAACACAGAATCACTTGGATAAAACGTCTAAATTAAAATGAAATGAAACTTTTAACAAGTTAACTTAATTGATGATTGTATTTTGATTTTATTTTTGAGACCGTAGATCTCTGACCAATCGGAATTGACCATGTTACCTCCGTCCCATGCATTTTTTAAATGAATTTGGCAATCGCCAATCAAATTAGAGGATATCAATAATCGCCAATCAAATTAGAGGATATCAATAATCGCCAATCAAATTAGAGGATATCAACAATCGCCAATCAAATTATAGGATATCAACAATCGCCAATCAAATTAGAGGATATCAACAATCGCCAATCAAATTAGAGGATATCAATAATCGCCAATCAAATTAGAGGATATCAACAATCGCCAATCAATTTAGAGGAATTAGAGGATATCAATAATCGCCAATCAAATTAGAGGATATCAAATTAGAGGATATCAACAATCGCCAATCAAATTAGAGGATATCAATATGTCTTTCAGCCATAAAGGGCTAAATCTGTTATCACAATACAAGATAATTCCTTAAGGGTTGGCAGTTTTATTATGACAGATGGTAATACCATTTTACTTAGTCAATCTGACAGTTTAAATAGTATTTGTTTCACTTGGCTCATAAATAAACAGATATATTGTGTTTGCCGCCCATGTAATTGCGGAACTCTATATACATGCTAAATGCCATTGCTTTTGGCAGGTAATTTAATAAAAAATGGTGTTAAAACAACTTTATATATATGCTAAAGAACGTCGAAATATCCAATCTAACATCAAATATACTGTCACAAAATAGAAATTGAATACGAAGAAATAAAATACTAATTGCGGAATTACAAATTAAGGAGACCAAAATTAACCTATATACACACTAATCTAGTAGGGTTATAATCCCAAAAATTGAACGAAATAAAATAAAATACTAAAATGCAGAACTGCAGATATCTTTGTCAAGAAGATAAAAGGTTAACATATATAAAGTCTAAACTAGCAGGGTTAACCCATATAAAGTCTAAACTAGCAGGGTTACAAAGAATCATGGACAAATACACCAAATCATTTCTCTACTGTATAAATGTATGCTTTGTAGCACCTCATAATGCTCCCTCAGAATAACGCCCCCCGGGGAATTATTTCAAGATGTTGTTGTGATTTTGCACCGTGTACGATCATCGACGTGGTACAGAATATTGGACATTTGGTATAGACAATAATTACTGGCAGATTACTATAACATTGCTTCATCAGTACAGTGAAGTACTTCTAAAAATATTGAAGCAATTTTGCTTTATAACTTTTGATGATGATGATGATGATGATGATGATGATGATGATGACGATGATGTTTATGATGATGATGATAAAGAAGACTGACTGCTGCTGCTGCTGCTGCTGCTGCTTTTGATGATGATGATGATGATGATGATGATTATATTTTGCTTGTTTATTACGATGATGTTGATCAGCATCTAGTTAGGGAGTTTTAAGCGGAACGTTTGTTGACTAGCTCAAAATCATATGTACATGTCTTCCGCATAAAACTACAGGTGAGCTTTATGCTGAAGAAGGGTCGCATAAAGCTGCTGTGGAGCTGTAAGATACGCATAATGCTCCCCGGGGAGCGTTATGCGGAGGGAGCTTTATACGGTCTAACATTGCTTATATGATATATCTTCTAGCCTGGAACATTTTAAAATAATCTAAAACAAATGTGCTGAGAAAATTGAATTTAAACAGAAAATGATTCTTTGCTACCGATTATTCTCTGCACCCGAAAGTACTGTACATGTAACAGATTTATGAGAACTATAAAGTGGGATTATACTTATTGATCTTTATTTTCTAAATAAGAGTTTGTATTTAAAAAAAAATGCTTGAAGTAAAAGGTATGGCTTTTTTCTCTGACAAAACAAGGGATTTAAGGAGTGAATTATTTTGTTGAACTCCCTTTATTTGGCGCATAAAACATATCTATTTCTTATATTAGGTATGTGCTATACTTTATGAAGTTTCGTTTCATTGCTGCATTTTGATATCGGGTGGCAGTGGTTTTTTGCTCTACTGGTCATGGGCCAGCAGAGCTTATGGGAGGGCGAGTTGTCAGTCGTCCGTCCGTCCGTCGTCCGTCTGTTAACTTTTGTCTCGTTAAGACGATAGGGCCTTCATTTATCACCCGATCTTTACCAAACTTCAACAGATTGTTAATATCAATGAAAGCTCGGACGAGTTTGAAAACCAGCCATATCGGACTAGTAACAACATAGTTATGGCCCTTGATTTAGTTAAAAATGCTATATTTTGCCTCGTTAAGACGATAGGGCCTTCATTTTTAATCCGATCTTTACCAAACTTTACAGATAGTTGATATCAATAAAAGCTTAGACAGGTTTGAAAAAACAGCCAGATCGGACGGGTAACAGCGGAGTTATGGCCCTTGATTTAGTTAAAAATGCTATATTGTTCCTCGTTATGACAATAGGGCTTTCATTTTTCATCCAATCTTTAAAAAACTTTAACAGATTGTTAATATCAATGAAAGTTCGGACAGATTTGAAAATCAGCTAGATTGGACCATTAACAAGGGAGTTACGGCCCTTGATTAAGTTAAAAATGCAATATTTTGCTTCGTTAAGATGATAGGGCCTTCATTTTTCATCTGATCTTTACCAAACTTTACTTGATTGTTAATGTCAATGAAAGCTCGGACAAGTTTGAATACCAGCCAGATCGGACCTGTAACAGCGGAGTTATGGCCCTTGATTAGTTAAAAATGCTATATTTTGCCTCGTTAAGACGATTGGGCCTTCATTTTTCATCTGATCTTTACCAAACTTTACTTGATTGTTAATGTCAATAAAAGCTCGGACGAGTTTGAATACCAGCCAGATCGGACCGGTAACAGCGGAGTTATGGCCCTTGATTAGTTAAAAATGCTATATTTTGCCTCGTTAAGACGATAGGGCCTTCATTTTTCATTCGATCTTTACCAAACATTACCAGACTGTTAATGTCATTGAAAGCACGGACAAGTTCGAAAACCAGCCAGATCAAACCAGTAACAGCGGAGTTATGGCCCTTGATTTAGTTAAAAGTGTTATATTTTGCCTCGTTAAGATGATAGGGCCTTCATTTTTTATCCGATCTTTACCAAGCTGTACCAGATTGTTAATGTCAATAAAAGCTCGGATAAGGCCGAAACCCAGTCAGATCGGACCAGTAACAGCGGAGTTATGGCCCTTAATTTCGTTAAAAATGCTATAATTTGCCTCGTTAATACGATAGGGCCTTCATTTTTCAGCTGATATTTACCAAACTTTACCAGGTTTTTTGACTTTTTTGTTGTTATTATTATATATATTTTTCATTTTTTTATCTTTTTATTTTTTTAATTGTTTAATAAATTTGACTTTTTTTAAAAAGAAAATCTTCATTTTTTTATTATTATTGTTTAATTTCGTGTTTTTTTTAACCAGTCAGATCGGACCATTAAAAGCGGAGTTAATGGCCTTTGATTTATTAAAAATGCTATATTTTGCCTTGTTAAGATGATAGGGCCTTCGTTTTTCATCCGATCTTTACCAAATTTTACCAGATTGTTAATATCAATGAAAACTCCGACAAATTTGAAAAACAGCCAGATTGGACCATTTATACAGGAGTTATGGTCCTTGACTTTCTAAAATATGCAATATTTTGGCCTCAACATTACGAAAGGGCCTTCATTTGTACGGATTTCAGTGAAACTTTTCAGGGATGATCAGTACCAAGCTTAGTTTTATGTATCGTCACCGTGTTCCGGTTAAATGATTTTAGAGGAGTTATGTCTCTTTAAAGGTTTTAATACAGTTTTTGTCCTGACTAGTTCTCCTGAACCCCTGGCCGGATTTATAAGACATTTTTTAGGGATGATCAGTTCCTGGTTTAGTTGTGCAAATCATCGCCGTGTTCCGGTTGATTTTTGGCAGAGTTATGAACCTTTAAAGGTTTTAATACACAACATTTTCTGGACTAGTTCTCCTGAACCCCTCGCCAGATTTCAACGAAACTTTACAGGGATGATCAGCACCAAGCCTAGTTGTGCATAACATCGTCGCATTCCAGTTTACAGATTTTTGGCAGAGTAATGGCCCTTTAAAGGTTTTTAATACACAAACGTTTTCCGGGCTAATTCTCCTAAACCCCTGGCTGGATTTCAACAAACTTTGGTGCACCCTAGAACCGGTTTAAACCCCCCAGTGGCCTACTTTGCCACTGACCGTTCCAAGGCTGTAGCCCTATTGTCAACCCTTTTATGTTTGTGATGTCGTTTGCTTTTATTATTACTTTTGCCTTTTTGTTTGTCTGTTTGCGTGTTTGTTTCTGTGTTTTGTGGTAGACTGTCCTCCTTGAATGCTACTTTCCCTGTCCGATCTTTTTATATTTCTTTGACAAGGATGATCAGTATCAAGCCTAGTTGTGCATATCATCGCCATATCCGGCTAATGATTTTCGGAAGAGATTAACTGGACTAAAGGTTTGTCT
>JAWPHD010021520.1:0-28011 GCA_037043455.1 Cyrtodaria siliqua | reverse complement strand
GTGAAATTACAACAAACTGCATGTCCACACTACATATGATGTGAAACATACAAACTGCATGTCCACATTACTTATGGTTTGAAAATACAAACTGCATGTCCACATTACATATGATGCTTGAAAATACAAAACTGCATGTCCACACTACATAATGGTGTGAGAATACAAACTGCATGCCCACCTCTACTATACGGTGTGAAAATACAACCTGCCATGCCCACCAGACTACATATGATGTGAAAATACAACCTGCATGCCCAACTATACATATGGATTGTGAAAATAAAACCTGCGTGCCCACACTACATATGGTGTGGATAATACAAACTGCATGTCCCACATTACATATGATGTGAAAATACAACCTGCATGCCCAGCACTCTACATATGATGTGAAAAATACAAACTGCATGCCCACTACTACATATGGTGTGAAAATACAAACTGGCATGTCCACATTACATATGATGTGAAAATACAAACTGCATGAAGTCCAACAGACTTACATATGATGTGAATACAAACTGCATTGTCCACACTACATATGATGAGAAAATACAAACTGCATGTCCACACTACATATGATGTGAAAAACTACAACCTGCATGTTAGCCACATTAATATGATGTGAAAATACAAACTGCCATGTCCACACTTACAGATGGATGTGAAAATACAAATACCTACATGTCCACACTACAATATGCTGTGAAAATACAAACTGCATGTCCACATTACATATGATGTGAAAATACAACCTGCATGTCCCACACTACATAATGGTGTGAAAATACAACCAGCATAGTCCCACATTACATATGGTGTGAAAATACAAACTGCATGTCCACATCTACATATGTGTGGAAAATACAAATTGCTTGCATGTCCACACTTACACTATGGTGTGAAAATACAACTGACATGACCACATTACATATGTGTGAACATACAAAAGCATGTCCACTACATGATGTGAAAGATACAACTGCATGTCCACATACATATGATGTGAGAAAATACAAACTGCATGTCCACATCTACATATGATGGTGAAAATACAAACTGCAATGCCACGCTACTTATAGATGTGAATAGAACCTGCATTAGCACAGATGTATGGTGAGGTGAAATACAAACTAGATTGGTACACATTACATATGGTGTGAAATACAAACTGCAATGCCACACATACATATGGTGTGAAAATACAAACTGCATGTCCACACTACATATGGTGTTGTAAATACAAACTGCATGCCCACTCTACATATGGTGTGAAAATTACAAACCTGCATGTCCCACATTACATATGGTGTGGAATATACAAACTGCATGTCCACAGTCTACATATGGTGTGAAATACATACTGCATGCCCACACTACATATTGCGTGTGAAAATACAAACTGCATGCCCACAATACATATGGTGTGAATCATACAAACTGCATGTCCACATTACATATGATGTGAATATACATAACTAGCATTGTCCACACTACATATGATGTGAAAATACTAAACTGCATGTCCACATTACATATGGTGTGAAAAATACAAACTGCATGTCCACATTACATATGATGTGTGAAAATACAAACTGCATGTCCACACTACATATGATGTAGAAAATACAAACTGCATGTCCACATTACATATGGATTGAAAATACAAACTGCATGTCCACATTACATATGGTGTGGAAATACATAACTGCATGTCCACACTACACTAGGAGTGTGAAAATATCAAACTGCATGCCCACATTACATATGATGTGAAAATACAAACTGCATGTCCCACGCTTACATATGATGTGAAAATACAAACTGCATGTCCCACATCACATATGGTGTGTGAAAATACAAACTGCATGTCCTCATTCAATTCATGATGTGAACAAGAAGACTGCTTGCCCAAGCTACTTATGATGTGCAAAAAAAACTGCATGCCCACATTACATATGGTGTGATAATACAAACTGCATGTCCACACTACATATGGTGTGAGAAAATACAACCTGCATGCCCACACTACTTATGGTTGTGAGAAATACAAACTGCATTCTCACACCTACATATGTTGTGAAATACAACCTGCATGCCCACATTTACTTATGGTGCTGAATTACAAAACTGCATGTCCACATTACATAAGGTGTGGAAATACAAACTGCAATGTCCACACTACATATGGGTGTGAAAATACAAACTGCATGCCCACACTACATATGGTGTGGAAAATACAACCTGCATGCCCACATTACATATGGTGTGAAGAAGACAAACTGCATGTCCACATTACATATGATGTGAATATACAAACTGCATGTCCACACTACATATGATGATGAAAATACAAACTGCATGATCCACATTACATATGGTGTTGAAAATACAAACTGCATGTCTGCACATTAATATGTGATGTGAAAATACAAACTGCATGTCCACACTACAATATGATGTAAATACTAAACTGCATGTCCACGTCTACATATGGTGTGAAAATACAAACTGCATGTCCACATTACATATGATGGTGAAAAGACAAACTGCATGTCCCACACTACAGTATGGTGTGGAAATACAGAACTGCATGTCCACACTACATATTGTGTGAAAATACAAACTGCATGTTCACATTACATATGATGTGAAAATACAAACTGCATTGTCCACACTACATATGATGTTACAAAATGCATGTCCACACTACATGATGATGTGAAAATACAAACTGCATGTCCACACAACATATGATGTGAAAATACAACCTGCGTGTCCACATTACATATGATGTGAAAATACAAACTGCATGTCCACACCTTCATATGATGTGAAAAATACAAACTGCATATGTCCACACTACATATGGTGTGAAAATACAAACTGCATGTCCCACATTACATATGATGTGAAAATACAACCTGCATGTCCACACTACATATAGTGTGAAAATACAAACTGCATGCCCACATACATATGATGTGAAAATACAAACTGCATGTCCACACTACATACGGTGTGAAAATACAAACTGCATGCCCACACTACATACGGTGTGAAAATACAACCTGCATGCCCACACTACATATGATGTGAAAATACAAACTGCATGCCCACACTACATATGGTGTGAAATAAAACCTGCATGCCCACACTACATATGGTGTGAAAATACAAACTGCATGCCCACATTACATATGATGGTGGATATACAACCTGCATGCCCACACTACATATGATGTGAAAATGTACAAACTGCATGCCCACAATACATATGTGTGAAAATAAAACTGCATGTCCACATTACATATGATGTAGAAATACAAAATGCATGTCCACACTACATATGATGTTTACAAACTGCTTGTTCACACTACATATATGATGGTGAAAATACATACTGCATGTCCACACTAGTATATGATGTGAAAATACAACCTGCGTGTCCACATTAACATAGGATTTGAAAATACAAACTGCATGTCCACACTACATATGATGTGAAAATACAAACTGCATGTCCACACTACATATGGTGTGAAAATACAAACTGCATGTCCACATTACATATGATGTGAAAATACCAACCTGCATGTCAACACTACATATAGGTGTGAAAATACAAACTGCATGCCCAAATTACATATGATGTGAAAATACAAAACTGCATGTCCCAACTACATATTGTATGAAAATACAACTGCATGCCCACACTACATATGGTGGCAGTGAAAATACAAACCTGCATGCCCACACTACATATGATGTGAAAATACAAACTGCATGCCCACACTACATATGGTGTGAAAATAAAACCTGCATGCCACACTACATATGGTGTGAAAATACAAACTGCATGCCCACATTACATATGATGTGGAAATACAACCTGCATGCCCACACTACATATGCTGTGAAAATACAAACTAGCATGCCCACACTACACATGGTGCGAAAATAAAACCTGCATGCCAACACTACATATGGTGTGAAAATCACAACCTGCATGCCCACACTACATATGATGTGAAAATACACAAACTGTATGCCCACACTACATATGGTGTGAAAATAAAACCGTGCATGCCCACACTACATATGGTGTTGAAAATACAAACTGCATGCCCACACTACATATGATGTGGAAATACTCAACATGCATGCCCACATTACATATGTTGTTGGAAATACAACTGCATGTCCACACGACATATTGTGTGGAAATACAACCTGCATGTCCACACTACATATGGTGTGAAAATACAAACTGCATGTCCACACTACATATGAAGTGAAAATACAAACTGCATGTCACACTTACATATGGTGTGAAAATACAAACTTGCATGTCCCACATAACATATGATGTGAAAATACAAACTGCATGTCCACACTACATATGATGTTAAAAAACTGCATGTCCACACTACATATGATGAGAAATACAAACTGCATGTCCACACTACATATGATTGTGAAAATACAACCTGCGTGTCCACATCACATATGATGTTGAAATTACAAACTGCATGTCCACACTACATATGATGTGAAAATACAAACTGCATGTCCACACTACATATGGTGTGAGAATACAAACTGCATGTCCACATTACATATGATGTGAAAAATACAACCTGCATGTCCACACTACATATGGTGTGAAAATACAAAACTGCATGCCCACATTACATATGATGTGAAAATACAAACTGCATGTCCCACACTAGCAATATGGTGTGTGAAAATACAAACTGCATGCCCGTCACTACATATGGTGTGAAAATACAACCTGCATGCACACACTACATATGATGTGAAAATACAAACTGCATGCCCCACACTACATATGGTGTGAAAATAAAACCTGAATGCCCACACTACATATGGTGTGAAAACTACAAACTGCATGCCCACATTACATACTGATGTGTAAATACAACCTGCATGCCCACACTACATATGATGTGAAAATACAAACTGCATGCCCACACTACATATGGTGTGAAAATAAAACCTGCATGCCCACACTACATATGGTGTGAAAATACAACCTGCATGCCCACAACTACATATGATGTGAAAATACAAACTGCATGCCCACACTACATATGGTGTGAAAATAAAACCTGCATGTCCACCACTACATATGGTGTGAAAATACAAACTGCATGCCCACAACTACATATGATGTGGAAATACAACCTGCATGCACACATTACATATGATGTTGATAATACAAACTACATGTCGACACTACATATGGTGTGGACATTTAGGACTATATTTCGCTTCCGTTGAACGTTTAACTGACGTCGAAGTTCTCATATACATTATAGACGTCTTGGCTCGTCACCGTTAGTTTTTTTTTTTTTTTTTGCATTTATATGGGTGAAAGATCGGGATTACTCAGTGAAAGAAAATTCATAATCGTTATATATTACTAACTCATCTGAACATTCAAAAAAAGTATTGACGTAAATAAAGTGTTGCTGACGTCGAGGTCGTCCCGCCGATAAACATTCGTTAAAGCGAAACATTTTGGTTAAAATCATAGATAAAATGAAAAAAAATGTAAGAAATAGATTATTTAACTGCTGAGGTTCGATTATAGGGGAATCTTTCACTCGGTCGTGTGTTTTTTTTGTGTTTTTTGTTGTTGTTTTCTTTCACATCGTTTCCGCCCGTTCGTGAGTATTGTTACTCAAGAGTGATAGTACTAATATTTATCGGATACTCGGAGTGCTATTATATACTAGCTTTAGTACAATCTGAAAATATGTCAACAGTTAAGATTCTGCTACACACCTATTGTTAGTATTCGACTTGTATTTAATAAAAATATTCAGTTTAAAAAACAGTACAAAATGTTGACAACACGTGTTAATATAAAATGTGCTGAAGGCTAAAGGCATGGTTAGCAGGCAATGTTTAGTGTGCTGGAAGTTATGTTGGCGGTCAATTTTAAGTGTGCTGGAAGCTATGTTTCCAGTCAATATTAAGTGTGCTGGAAACTATGTTGCCAGTCAATATTAAGTGTGCTAGAAGCTATGTTGCCAGTCAATATTAAGTGTGCTGGAAGCTGTGTTGCCAATCAATATTAAGTGTGCTAGGAAGCTATGTTACCAGTCAATGTTAAGTGTAATGACGGTTATATTGCCAGTTCAATGTTAAGTGTGCTAAGAATATTTTGGCGGTCAATGTTAAGTGTACTGAAGGCTAAAGGCATGGTTACACATGCAATGTTAAATGTGCTGGAAGCTATGTTGCCAGTCAATATTAAGTGTGCTGGAAGCTATGTTGCCAGTCAATATTAAGTGTGCTGGAAGCTATGTTGCCAGGCAATATTAAGTGTGCTAGAAGCTATGTTATCAGTCAATGTTAAGTGTAATTAAGGATATGTTGGCAGTCAATGTTAAATGTAAGGAAGGCTGTGTTGGCAGTCAAAGTGTATCGTGTTAAAGGCTATGTTGCCAGTCAATGTTAAGTGTGTTGAAGGATATGTTGCCAGTCAATGTTAAGTGTGCTGAAGGCTATGTTGCCAGTCAATATTAAGTGTGCTGAAGGATATGTTGCCAGTCAATGTTAAGTGTGCTGAAGGATATGTTGCCAGTCAATGTTAAGTTTGCTGAAGCTATGTTGCTAGGCAATGTTAAGTGTGTTGGAAACTATATTGCCAGTCAGTGTTAAGTGTGTTGAAATATATATTGCCATTCAATGTTAAGTGTGACGAAGGATATGTTGTCAGTCAATGTAAATTGCTTAAAGTTGACGTGCTTAAGGCTATGCTAATCGACATACAGTGTGATAAAGGTTACGTGGGCAGTGAAGGTTTACTATGCTAAAGGTTATGTGGGCAATGAAGGTTTACTGTGCTGAAGATTATGTTGGCAGTGAGGATTTAATGTGCTGAAGGTTATATAGGCAGTGAAGGTTTACTGTGCTGAAGGTTATGTGGGCAGTGAATGTTTACTGTGCTGAACGTTATGTGAGCAGTGAATATTTACTTTGCTGAGGTTATGTGGGCAGTGAGGTTTTCCTGTGCTAAAAGTTATGTGTGAAGCCAAAACTATGTTGGAAGTTTAGTTAAAGTTATTTTGGCATTTGAATGATAAACGTGATGAAGTTATGTTGACAAATAATCAACGTGCTTGTTGTGGTTGTCACGCTTCAGTATGCAGTAGATTATGTTGGCAAAATGGCTTCAGTTGCCTTCAGTATTTCCATGGATACCTTTAAATGAGGTTCTTCTACACGTACATGTACTTGAGTATGGTGTAGTATGGACTGATACTTGAACTGTTTTTGTTTTTTTTGTAATTTGTAAATATGGAATTGAATTTTAATTGAATAAATAATATATATATGTTTTGTTTTCTGTCTATTCACTATTTTAAAATACCAGATACAGTTGCGGCAAGTGTGTGTAAGTAAAGGTGTATAGTCCCACAGCGTGGGCACATACGCGTACATACATACATTCGAACTACTGAGAGTGATTCGAATAAGATGGTAGCGAGTTTCGTAATCAATGTAATACACATAAAGTTGGGCTTAATGACTGGTAAGGTGGCAAATACTTAGGTATTTCGAAATTAAAATTCATGTAATTCTGGAAGGATTTGTCTTGAAACTTAAATCGGTCCGATTTCATTAATGTTCGTCTACAATTCTTGTTTTGTGATCAAAACACACTTTTATTTGATTATATGTACAACTGGTAGCAATAATAACACAATATTTAATAATTTAATTTAACATCTAAACTCAGTTTTTCAGACCAAACCATGCCCGTAACAATACAACATGCGGCGCAATTTACTAAAATGTACATTCAAATGACTAAAGTGAAGCACATTATGGCGGTTAACATCTGTAACTGTATTGATACCACTCACTCTTCCAGATCGCCTCTACTCTACCTAGCATCGATCAATAAGTTGTGGTTTAAGCGCAGAGAAAACCATCCCCTGACTAGAGAGCATAGACATTTACAACATTTAAATCGCCTTTGCTCACTGATTATTACGGGTTGATGCCTCATTGACGTTCAAGCGAGTTAATGAGAGTGAAACTCAAGCAAGCGAGCTAATTAGAGTGCAAATTAATCAAGCGAGCAAATGAGATAGAAAATTAATCAAGCGAGATAATGAGAGTGAAACTCAAGCAAGCGAGCTAAAGAGAGTGAAATTCAAGCAAGCGAGCAAATGAGAGTGAAACTCAAGCAAGCGAGGTAATGAGAGTGAAATTCAAGCAAGCGAGGAAATGAGAGTGAAACTCAAGCAAACAAGGTAATGAGAGTGAAAATCAAGCAAGCGAGGAAATGAGAGTGAAACTCAAGCAAGCGAGGAAATGAGAGTGAAACTCAAGCAATAGAGCTAATGAGAGTGTAATTCAAGCAAGCGAGCTCATGAGAGTGAAATTCAAGCAAGCGAGCTCATGAGAGTGAAATTCAAACAAGCAAGCTAATGAGAGTGAAATTCAAGCAAGCGAGGAAATGAGAGTGAAACTCAAGCAAGCGAGGTAATGAGAGTGAAATTCAAGCAAACGAGATATTGAGAGTGAAACTCAAGCAAACGAGCTAAAGAGAATGAAACTCAAGCAAGCGAGCTAATGAGAGTGAAATTCAAGCAAGCGAGATAATGAGAGTGAAACTCAAGCAAGCTAGCAAATGAGAGTGAACTCAAGCAAGCGAGCAAATGAGAGTGAACTCAAGCAAGTGAGATAATGAGATTCAAACTCAAGCAAACGAGGTAATGAGAGTGAAAATCAAGCAAGCGAGCAAATGAGAGTGAAATTCAAGCAAGCGAGATAATGAGAGTGAAACTCAAGCAAGCGAGGTAATGAGAGTGAAATTCAAGCAAGCGAGCAAATGAGAGTGAAATTCAAGCGATAGAGCTAATGAGAGTGAAACTCAAGAAAGAGAGCAAATGAGAGTGAAACTCAAGCAAGCGAGAAAATGAGAGTGAAACTCAAGCAAGCTAGCAAATGAGAGTGAAACTCAAGCAAGCGAGCAAATGAGAGTGAAACTCAAGCAAGCGAGATAATGACAGTGAAACTCAAGACAAAGAGGTAATGAGAGTGAAATTCAAGCAACCGAGCAAATGAGAGTGAAATTCAAGCAAGCGAGATAATGAGAGTGAAACTCAAGCAAGCGAGATAATGAGAGTGAAACTCAAGCAAGCGATCAAATGAGATTGACACTCAAGCAAACGAGATAATGAGAGTGAAACTCAAGCAATCGACCTATAGAGAGCGAAACTCAAGCAAACGAGGTAATGAGAGTGAAATTCAAGCAAGCGAGCAAATGAGAGTGAAACTGAAGCAAGCGAGATCATGAGAGTGAAACTGAAGCAAGCGAGATGATACAAGTGAAACTCAAGCATGCGAGCAAATGAGAGTGAAACTCAAGCAAGCCAGATAATGAGAATGAAACTCAAGCAAGCGAGATAATGAGAGTGAAACTCAAGCAAACGAGATAATGCAAGTGAAACTCAAGCAAGCGAGCAAATGAGAGTGAAACTCAAACAAGCGAGATAATGAGAGTGAAACTCAAGCAAGCGAGCTAATGAGAGTGAAATTAAAGCAAGCGAGATAATGCAAGTGAGACTCAAGCAAGTGAGCAAATGAGAGTGAAACTCAAGCAAGCGAGATAATGAGAGTGAAACTCAATCAAGCGAGCAAATGAGAGTGAAACTCAAGCAAACGAGATAATGAGAGTGAAATTAAAGCAAGCGAGATCATACAAGTGAAACTCAAGCATGCGAGCAAATGAGAGTGAAACTCAAGCAAGCGAGATAATGAGAATGAAACTCAAGCAAGCTAGATAATGAGAGTGAAACTCAAGCAAGCGAGCAAATGAGAGTGAAACTCAAGCAAGCGAGATAATGAGAGTGAAACTCAAGCAATCGAGGTAATGAGAGTGAAATTCAAGCAACCGAGAAAATGAGAGTGAAAATCAAGCAAGCGAGATAATGAGAGTGAAATTCAAGCAAGCGAGCAAATGAGAGTGAAACTCAAGCAAGCGAGGTAATGAGATTGAAATTCAAGCAAGCGAGGAAATGAGAGTGAAACTCAAGCAAACAAGGTAATGAGAGTGAAAATCAAGCAAGCGAGCAAATGAGAGTGAAACTCAAGCAAGCGAGGAAATGAGAGTGAAACTCAAGCAATAGAGCTAATGAGAGTGTAATTCAAGCAAGCGAGCTCATGAGAGTGAAATTCAAGCAAGCGAGCTCATGAGAGTGAAATTCAAACAAGCAAGCTAATGAGAGTGAAATTCAAGCAAGCGAGGAAATGAGAGTGAAACTCAAGCAAGCGAGGTAATGAGAGTGAAATTCAAGAAAGCGAGGAAATGAGAGTGAAATTCAAGCAAGCGAGGAAATGAGAGTGAAACTCAAGCAAACGAGGTAATGAGAGTGAAACTCAAGCGATAGAGCTAATGAGAGTGAAACTCAAGCAAGCGAGATAATGAGAGTGAAAATTTATCAAGCGAGCTAATGAGATTGAAATTCAAGCAAGCGAGCAAATGAGATTGAAAATTTATCAAGCGAGCTAATGAGAGTGAAACTCAAGCAAACGAGATAATGAGAGTGAAATTCAAGCAAGCGAGATAATGAGAGTGAAACTCAAGCAAGCGAGCAAATGAGAGTGAAACTTAAGCAAGCGAGATAATGAGAGTGAAACTCAAGCAAGCGAACAAATGAGAGTGAATTTCAATCAAGCGAGATAATGAGAGTGAAACACAAGCAAGCGAGCAAATGAGAGTGAAATTCAAGCAAGCGAGCAAATGAGAGTGAAACTCAAGCAAGCAAGCTAATGAGAGTGAAACTCAAGCAAGCGAGCTAATGAGAGTGAAATTTAAGCAACCGATGAAATGAGATTGAAAATTATTCAAGCGAGCTAATGAGAGTGAAATTCAAGCGATAGAGCTAATTAGAGTGAAACTCAAGCAAGCGAGCAAATGAGAGTGAAATTCAAGCAAGCGAGAAAATGAGAGTGAAACTCAAGCAAGCGAGATAATGAGAGTGAAACTCAAGCAAGCGATCAAATGAGATTGACACTCAAGCAAACGAGATAATGAAAGTGAAACTCAAGCAATCGAGCTAATGAGAGCGAAACTCAAGCAAACGAGGTAATGAGAGTGAAATTCATGCGATAGAGCTAATTATAGTGAAACTCAAGCAAGCGAGCAAATGAGAGTGAAATTCAAGCAAGCGAGCAAATGAGAGTGAAACTCAAGCAAGCGAGCTAATGAGAGTGAAACTCAAGCAAGCGAGGAAATGAGAGTGAAATTTAAGCAAGCGAGGAAATGAGATTGAAAATTATTCAAACGAGCTAATGAGAGTGAAACTCAAGCGATAGAGCTAATGAGAGTGAAACTCAAGTAAGAGAACAAATGAGAGTGAAACTCAAGCAAGCGAGAAAATGAGAGTGAAACTCAAGCAAGCGAGCAAATGAGTGTGAAACTCAAGCAAGCGAGCAAATGAGAGTGAAACTCAAGCAAGCGAGATAATGAGAATGAAACTCAAGCAAGCTAGATAATGAGAGTGAAACTCAAGCAAGCGAGCAAATGAGAGTGAAACTCAAGCAAGCGAGATAATGAGAGTGAAACTAAAGCAATCGAGGTAATGAGAGTGAAATTCAAGCAACCGAGAAAATGAGAGTGAAAATCAAGCAAGCGAGATAATGAGAGTGAAATTCAAGCAAGCGAGCAAATGAGAGTGAAACTCAAGCAAGCGAGGTAATGAGAGTGAAATTCAAGCAAGCGAGGAAATGAGAGTGAAACTCAAGCAAACAAGGTAATGAGAGTGAAAATCAAGCAAGCGAGCAAATGAGAGTGAAACTCAAGCAAGCGAGGAAATGAGAGTGAAACTCAAGCAATAGAGCTAATGAGAGTGTAATTCAAGCAAGCGAGCTCATGAGAGTGAAATTCAAGCAAGCGAGCTCATGAGAGTGAAATTCAAACAAGCAAGCTAATGAGAGTGAAATTCAAGCAAGCGAGGAAATGAGAGTGAAACTCAAGCAAGCGAGGTAATGAGAGTGAAATTCAAGAAAGCGAGGAAATGAGAGTGAAATTCAAGCAAGCGAGGAAATGAGAGTGAAACTCAAGCAAACGAGGTAATGAGAGTGAAACTCAAGCGATAGAGCTAATGAGAGTGAAACTCAAGCAAGCGAGATAATGAGAGTGAAAATTTATCAAGCGAGCTAATGAGATTGAAATTCAAGCAAGCGAGCAAATGAGATTGAAAATTAATCAAGCGAGCTAATGAGAGTGAAACTCAAGCAAACGAGATAATGAGAGTGAAATTCAAGCAAGCGAGATAATGAGAGTGAAACTCAAGCAAGCGAGCAAATGAGAGTGAAACTTAAGCAAGCGAGATAATGAGAGTGAAACTCAAGCAAGCAAGCAAATGAGAGTGAATTTCAATCAAGCGAGATAATGAGAGTGAAACACAAGCAAGCGAGCAAATGAGAGTGAAATTCAAGCAAGCGAGCTAATGAGAGTGAAACTCAAGCAAGCAAGCTAATGAGAGTGAAACTCAAGCAAGCGAGCTAATGAGAGTGAAATTTAAGCAACCGATGAAATGAGATTGAAAATTATTCAAGCGAGCTAATGAGAGTGAAATTCAAGCGATAGAGCTAATTAGAGTGAAACTCAAGCAAGCGAGCAAATGAGAGTGAAATTCAAGCAAGCGAGAAAATGAGAGTGAAACTCAAGCAAGCGAGATAATGAGAGTGAAACTCAAGCAAGCGATCAAATGAGATTGACACTCAAGCAAACGAGATAATGAGAGTGAAACTCCAGCAATCGAGCTAATGAGAGCGAAACTCAAGCAAACGAGGTAATGAGAGTGAAATTCAAGCGATAGAGCTAATTATAGTGAAACTCAAGCAAGCGAGCAAATGAGAGTGAAATTCAAGCAAGCGAGCAAATGAGAGTGAAACTCAAGCAAGCGAGCTAATGAGAGTGAAACTCAAGCAAGCGAGGAAATGAGAGTGAAATTTAAGCAAGCGAGGAAATGAGATTGAAAAATATTCAAACGAGCTAATGAGAGTGAAACTCAAGCGATAGAGCTAATGAGAGTGAAACTCAAGTAAGAGAACAAATGAGAGTGAAACTCAAGCAAGCGAGAAAATGAGAGTGAAACTCAAGCAAGCGAGCAAATGAGTGTGAAACTCAAGCAAGCGAGCAAATGAGAGTGAAACTCAAGCAAGCGAGATAATGAGAGTGAAACTCAAGCAATCGAGGTAATGAGAGTGAAATTCAAGCAGCCGAGAAAATGAGAGTGAAACTCAAGCAAGCGAGATAATGAGAGTGAAACTCAAGCAAGCGATCAAATGAGATTTACACTCAAGCAAACGAGATAATGAGAGTTAAACTCAAGCAATCGAGCTAATGAGAGCGAAACTCAAGAAAACGAGGTAATGAGAGTGAAATTCAAGCAAGCGAGCAAATGAGAGTGAAACTCAAGCAAGCGAGCAAATGAGAGTGAAACTCAAGCATGCGAGATAATGAAAGTGAAACTCAAGCAAGCGAGATAATGAGAATGAAACTCAAGCAAGTGAGATAATGAGAGTGAAACTCAAGCAAGCGAGATAATGCAAGTGAAACTCAAGCAAGTGAGCAAATGAGATTGAAACTCAAACAAGCGAGATAATGAGAGTGAAACTCAAGCAAGCGAGCTAATGAGAGTGAAATTAAAGCAAGCGAGATAATGCAAGTGAAACTCAAGCAAGTGAGCAAATGAGAGTGAAACTCAAGCAAGCGAGATAATGAGAGTGAAACTCAATCAAGCGAGCAAATGAGAGTGAAACTCAAGCAAACGAGATATTGAGAGTGAAACTCAAGCAAACGAGCTAAAGAGAATGAAACTCAAGCAAGCGAGCTAATGAGAGTGAAATTCAAGCAAGCGAGATAATGAGAGTGAAACTCAAGCAAGCTAGCAAATGAGAGTGAAACTCAAGCAAGCGAGCAAATGAGAGTGAACTCAAGCAAGTGAGATAATGAGATTCAAACTCAAGCAAACGAGGTAATGAGAGTGAAAATCAAGCAAGCGAGCAAATGAGAGTGAAATTCAAGCAAGCGAGATAATGAGAGTGAAACTCAAGCAAGCGAGGTAATGAGAGTGAAATTCAAGCAAGCGAGCAAATGAGACTGAAATTCAAGCGATAGAGCTAATGAGAGTGAAACTCAAGAAAGAGAGCAAATGAGAGTGAAACTCAAGCAAGCGAGAAAATGAGAGTGAAACTCAAGCAAGCTAGCAAATGAGAGTGAAACTCAAGCAACCGAGCAAATGAGAGTGAAATTCAAGCAAGCGAGATAATGAGAGTGAAACTCAAGCAAGCGAGATAATGAGAGTGAAACTCAAGCAAGCGATCAAATGAGATTGACACTCAAGCAAACGAGATAATGAGAGTGAAACTCAAGCAATCGAGCTAATGAGAGCGAAACTCAAGCAAACGAGGTAATGAGAGTGAAATTCAAGCAAGCGAGCAATTGAGAGTGAAACTGAAGCAAGCGAGATCATGAGAGTGAAACTGAAGCAAGCGATATAATACAAGTGAAACTCAAGCATGCGAGCAAATGAGAGTGAAACTCAAGCAAGCCAGATATTGAGAATGAAACTCAAGCAAGCGAGATAATGAGAGAGAAACTCAAGCAAACGAGATAATGCAAGTGAAACTCAAGCAAGCGAGCAAATGAGAGTGAAACTCAAACAAGCGAGATAATGAGAGTGAAACTCAAGCAAGCGAGCTAATGAGAGTGAAATTAAAGCAAGCGAGATAATGCAAGTGAGACTCAAGCAAGTGAGCAAATGAGAGTGAAACTCAAGCAAGCGAGATAATGAGAGTGAAACTCAATCAAGCGAGCAAAAGAGAGTGAAACTCAAGCAAACGAGATAATGAGAGTGAAATTAAAGCAAGCGAGATAATACAAGTGAAACTCAAGCATGCGAGCAAATGAGAGTGAAACTCAAGCAAGCGAGATAATGAGAATGAAACTCAAGCAAGCTAGATAATGAGAGTGAAACTCAAGCAAGCGAGCTAATGAGAATGAAATTAAAGCAAGCGAGATAATACAAGTGAAACTCAAGCATGCGAGCAAATGAGAGTGAAACTCAAGCAAGCGAGATAATGAGAATGAAACTCACGCAAGCGAGATAATGAGAGTGAAACTCAAGCAAGCGAGATAATGCAAGTGAAACTTAAGCAAGCGAGCAAATGAGAGTGAAACTCAAACAAGCGAGATAATGAGAGTGAAACTCAAGCAAGCGAGCTAATGAGAGTTAAATTAAAGCAAGCGAGATAATGCAAGTGAAACTCAAGCAAGCGAGCAAATGAGAGTGAAACTCAAGCAAGCGAGATAATGAGACTGAAACTCAATCAAGCGAGCAAATGAGAGTGAAACTCAAGCAAACGAGATAATGAGAGTGAAACTCAAGCAAATGAGCTAATGAGAGTAAAACTAAAGCAAGCGAGCTAATGAGAGTGAAATTCAAGCAAGCAAAATAATGAGAGTGAAACTCAAGCAAGCGAGCTAATGAGAGTGAAATTAAAGCAAGCGAGATAATGCAAATGAAACTCAAGCAAGCGAGCAAATGAGAGTGAAACTCAAGCAAGCGAGATAATGAGAGTGAAACTCAATCAAGCGAGCAAATGAGAGTGAAACTCAAGCAAACGAGTTAATGAGAGTGAAACTCAAGCTAATGAGAGTGAAACTCAAGCAAGCGAGCTAATGAGAGTGAAATTCAAGCAAGCGAGATAATGAGAGTGAAACTCAAGCAAGCTAGCAAATGAGAGTGAAACTCAAGCAAGCGAGCAAATGAGAGTGAACTCAAGCAAGCGAGATAATGAGAGTCAAACTCAAGCAAACGAGGTAATGATAGTGAAATTCAAGCAAGCGAGATAATGCAAGTGAAACTCAAGCAAGCGAGCAAATGAGAGTGAAACTCAAGCAAGCGAGATAATGAGAGTGAAACTCAATCAAGCGAGCAAATGAGAGTGAAACTCAAGCAAACGAGATAATGAGAGTGAAACTCAAGCAAATGAGCTAATGAGAGTGAAACTCAAGCAAGCGAGCTAATGAGAGTGAAATTCAAGCAAGCGAGATAATGAGAGTGAAACTCAAGCAAGCTAGCAAATGAGAGTGAAACTCAAGCAAGCGAGCAAATGAGAGTGAACTCAAGCAAGCGAGATAATGAGAGTCAAACTCAAGCAAACGAGGTAATGAGAGTGAAATTCAAGCAAGCGAGCAAATGAGAGTGAAATTCAAGCAAGCGAGATAATGAGAGTGAAACTCAAGCAAGCGAGGTAATGAGAGTGAAATTCAAGCAATCGAGCAAATGAGAGTGAAATTCAAGCAAACGAGGTAATGAGAGTGAAAATCAAGCAAACGAGGTAATGAGAGTGAAACTCAAGCAAGCTAGCAAATGAGAGTGAAACTCAAGCAAGCGAGATAATGAGAGTGAAACTCAAGCAAGCGAGCTAATGAGATTGAAACTCAAGCAAGCGAGCTAATTAGAGTGAAACTCAAGCAAGCGAGCTAATGAGAGTGAAACTCAAGCAAGCGAGCTAATGGGAGTGAAACTCAAGCAAGAGAGCTAATGAGTGTGAAACTCAAGCAATCGAGATAATGGGAGTGAAACTCAAGCAAGCGAGCAAATGAGATTGAAACTCAAGCAAGCGAGCAAATGAGTGTGAAACTCAAGCAAGCGAGATAATGAGAATGAAACTCAAGCAAAAGAGCAAATGAAATTGAAACTCAAGCCAGCGAGATAATGAGAGTGAAACTCAAGCAAACGAACTAATGAGACTGAAACTCAAGCAAACGAGCTAATGAGAGTGAAACTCAAGCAAACGAGCTAATGAGACTGAAACTCAAGCAAACGAGCTAATGAGACTGAAACTCAAGGAAGGCAGATAAGGAGTCTCCGGGTAATATCACTCTTTTTCACGCAAGCATATAAAAACTGACTACCTGAAAAGTATCCCGATATGCTTATTGCACCCCGAACTGCAAATAGTTGTTTATATTATTAGCAACTGCTTCCAATACCTGACGTTTAAAGGGATGGCTACAAGAGAGTAGGTGGGTGATGGAAAAACCTGAGGTTTAACTATATCATACATGATTTGAGAAGTGGGCGTGGGGAACTGATGGTAAATATATCATACAAGGGCGGATACAGGATTTGAGATTAGGCCTGTTCTTTACATTTATAATGCGTTCAGGGGCGGTTACAGAATTTGATATGGGGAGATGTGCATTTTCATAACCTAGATCTTAGTGCGAGGATGTGTGTGTGGAGACTGTGGGGCGGGGCGGGGCGGGCCGGGCGTTGTTGTGTTGGCAACTTGAGAAAAAGAGTTGACAATAAAAACACCAAAATACTTTATCGTACAACCTTATTATACCGTTCAGATACACACTATCGTACATCCTTATTACAAAGTTTAGATACACTCTATCGTACATCCTTATTATAGAGTTTAGATAATCGCTATCGTACATACTTATAATACAGTTTAGATAATCGCTATCGTACATCTTAGATACACTATATCGTACATCCTTATTATAGAGTTTAGATAATCGCTATCGTACATACTTATTATACAATTTAGATAATCGCTATCGTACATCTTAGATACACTATATCGTACATCCTTATTATAGAGTTTAGATAATCGCTATCGTACATACTTTTTATACAGTTTAGATAATCGCTATCGTACATACTTATTATACAGTTTAGATAATCGCTATCGTACATCTTAGATACACTATATCGTACATCCTTATTATAGAGTTTAGATAATCGCTATCGTACATACTTATTATACAATTTAGATAATCGCTATCGTACATCTTAGATACACTATATCGTACATCCTTATTATAGAGTTTAGATAATCGCTATCGTACATACTTTTTATACAGTTTAGATAATCGCTATCGTACATCTTAGATACACTATATCGTACATCCTTATTATAGAGTTTAGATAATCGCTATCGTACATACTTTTTATACAGTTTAGATAATCGCTATCATACATCTTAGATACACTATATCGTACATCCTTATTATAGAGTTTAGATAATCGCTATCGTACATACTTTTTATACAGTTTAGATAATCGCTATCGTACATACTTATTATACAGTTTAGATAATCGCTATCGTACATCTTAGATACACTATATCGTACATCCTTATTATAGAGTTTAGATAATCGCTATCGTACATACTTATTATACAGTTTAGATAATCGCTATCGTACATCTTAGATACACTATATCGTACATCCTTATTATAGAGTTTAGATAATCGCTATCGTACATACTTTTTATACAGTTTAGATAATCGCTATCGTACATCTTAGATACACTATATCGTACATCCTTATTATAGAGTTTAGATAATCGCTATCGTACATACTTTTTATACAGTTTAGATAATCGCTATCGTACATCTTAGATACACTATATCGTACATCCTTATTATAGAGTTTAGATAATCGCTATCGTACATACTTTTTATACAGTTTAGATAATCGCTATCGTACATCTTAGATACACTATATCGTACATCCTTATTATAGAGTTTAGATAAACGACATCTTACATGTTTGTTAAACAGTTTAGATAAACGCTATCGTACATGCATGCAGTTTGGACAAACGCTATATTACATGCTTAGTATGCGGTTTATATAAATGCTTATTGTGCAGTTTAGATAAACGCTATCGTACATGCTTATTGTACAGTTTACATAAAACCTATCGTACATGCTTATTGTACAGTTTACATAAAACCTATCGTACATACTTATTATACAATTTAGATAAACGACATCTTACATGTTTGTTAAACAGTTTAGATAAACGCTATCGTACATGCATGCAGTTTGGACAAACGCTATCGTACATGCCTATTATACAGTTTAGATAAACGCTATCGTACATGCTCACGTGAATGAATCGTGTACACATGCATACAACTCTTTACAATATGTGTGTTTAAAGTCGGTCAACAGTTCATGAAATCTCCGCACTGATGCCACTGTCCAACGTGAAACTGAGATGAATTTCACAGTTTCAAATCTACCAATTATAAGGTCTGTGATAATATGCATTTAATCACGGATCTAATGTTATTATTTCTGCGATTGTATTAAAACGATTAGCGTTTAACTCAGGTTCTCGACTTTTTCTCGCTTGCTGGTAAGCAAAGATTTAAGTAAAAAAATATTTCCCCCTCAAAATTATTTCTTCAGTAAACAATTGCATTAATGTAAATTATTTGTGTAAATATAAGAAATTATATTAGTACCTGCAACTGGCAATACAATCTTGAAAAGATCCCAGAAAGTAATTTTCAACAACAAATTATTTAGTCGGGTTGCTTAGCAAATCCAGGCTTATTGGTTCGTCTGTCTGTCTGTCTACGCGTTTTGACGTTTTGGGTAAAGGTTTTTGTTTTTCCTCATTTCTCAAAATTAATCGATTTGTCGGAAAGCTTTGAAACTTGGCACACATGTTCATTATCATTACACAATGTTATATGACAAGAACCATGACTCTGTCATGTATTTTACCTGAATTATCCCCCATTTTGCTTAGATTGTTTAGTTAAATTGTTGAAAGAGCAATTAGGTGTTCGCACCACTGTTGGTGTTTCATTTGATGGCGAGAGGTGTACAACACTGGTTCTACCCAGGAAAAGTGGGTGATCTGCCTCCACCACAAAAAACCGACCGTCATATATAACCTTACATGTGTTGAAAATGACGTAAAATACCATACAAACAAACAAACAAACAAATCATTTGTTCTTTATAAATCTTAATCAGTTTAACTATTTTCATTTATCGTTCCTGCATTCATCAGCTTCGGTCAGTGAGGTAAGCATATTTTTTATTAAGCCAATAACTTTTACAAGCTTTAGTTAATAACTTGTTGAACGCTCAACGTCTTACTTTTTTGGAGCACTTAATTTGTGTCCCGTCTTTTAGTACTTACCATTCGAGTGAAACGCACACCTGTGTAAGTCTTACGCAACGAAGAACCGAAAGTAGAGCATCAGTATAATTGTACGACGTAAGTTAATATATCTATATTTTTGATTGACGAAGTAGAGTCACTTCTAAACATTATATGTCAGCGTTTAATGTAACCGTATTTCCTGGTTAAAGTTATTATTTCGAGAGACCACATCTAGAAATTTGTATAGCGGTGTATGTATCAGTTTTATCAAAACCAATTGATCCTATAAACATTTCGTCACCTTGGTGCAAACTCTAATATGAACTAGGTAAAACCTTGAGGCGAGCACAGAAAATGTGAAAGTAAATTTTAAACAGATAAAACTCAATGAAAGAACAATAAAAATAACTTGTCAAATTGAAAGCAACTCAATAAAGAGGTCCTCTCAGGGGTTTTGGGGGAAATGGCCATTTATATTTGGTGAACAAGGGAACAATGACAGTGTTGCAACTATAATTACTGTAGGCCAAAATGAATATTGTTGAACATGAGCAATTCTTTTAAACATTAAAAATACTTTTAGAGAACAGGGGAAGTTACACCGGAAAAATACGTTTGGCGAACAAAGCAAAATAGTTGTGGGGAACAAGGGAACACTGACTCATATTTTCAGGGAACAAAGGAAGATGTACCGCTTCCACCCTCCTGGGGGGCCTCAATAATAATAAGAAGAATGAATGAGAGTTCTATTTTTAATCGATGTTTACTATTACAATGCGGGGTTTACATTTGAAATAACAGAGCGATCTAAACAAAATTGTATGAATCGCCTTAGTCTCGATCATTTCTTAGTCTCTCACGAGACCTCTCAAAGAAGTCCACACGATGGTCTGGAGTAGAGCTTCTTTAAAATTTGTGACATCAAAACGAGGTGTGGACAAAAAAAACACCGCCACTGATTGGTCAACTTCAGTTTGTTATGGGAATCTCCCCCTACGTCACGACGGCGTCAAAAATTACGTGACGTTACGCGCAATGTTGTCAACTTGTGTAATAAAAGTGCCACCAAACAAAGTCAGCGGATCACGATTAATACTAAAAATTAAATTTTAAACATCATTTTGTAATATAGATTATATTATGTTATTAAAAACTACAAAAGACGAAGTTTATTGTATATTTAATAAGGACGTGCACACATCCATTGGAATTAATGTTGCACCTAATTCAACGTGCACTTTGATGTTGCGGTCAAAATGATGTCACTTCGCAGTCAGTTTTGACGTTTGGCGCCGTCTATCGGTCAAACATTTTAATGAACCACTAGTCCAGATGCTCACTTACGCTCGCAGTCAGCTTGATTGTGTCTAGATGATAGAGACTAGAATCGCCTCGGTTTTCATAGTAGCATCAAACGTCTAGAATAGTTCTCCTAAACAAAGTTTGACATTTGTCGAGATTCTGGTATCATTTCTGATCTGTATTAACAATTAAGCGTCGAAGACGATCAAGACTAAGCATCGCTGGAGTTCACGCGATAGTCATAGATAGTCGGCAAATCCTGTTATTCTTCGGGATCATTATTCCACGTGGTGTTTGAGGTGTTGGGAATGCGCGATTTTATGACTTTACGACAATCGTGATCAAATGTACGTTATCAAAAACAGATTGTTTATAGTTTCGCACTGAAAAAAAAAAAGGTTCTACAAGCAGCAAAATGATAACAAAAAAATGCAACACAGGATTGTGAAACTGAAAGCAACATAAAAAATAGTTAAAATTTAAAAAGTTAAGAAATCATAAATTAAAATCAGGGTCGATATATATGTGTATATCGACCCTTATTAAAATGAATAAAAATTACTGTTTTCCTCTACTGTTTTTAGCTCGACTGATCAGAGATAAGCAGAGCTTATGCCGTGGTGCGGCGTCCGTCGTCCGTCCGTCTGTCTGTCCGTAAACTTTTTTTTGTAGCGACTACTCCTCTGAAACTTCTGAATGGATTTTCATGAAACTTTACAGAAATGTTGCCCATGAAGTCTAGTTGATCCATAGCAAAAGTTCATGTTGATGTGAAATCCAAAATGGCTGCCAAGTTTTAAAAAAACAAGTTTGTAGCGACTACTTCTTGAAAACTCTAAGTGATATTGATATGGGACTTTTTCTAAAATGATCAGCATGACATGATGTTGGTCCTTGTCGAAAATCGTTTTGATTCGACGTTAAACATGGCTGAGCGGCCATTTTTGTTTACATAGAGTTATATAGTAAAAACTTGTAGCGACTACTCCTCTGAAACTATTTGGCGGATTTTCATGAAACTTCACAGGAATGTTGCTCTTAATGTCTAATTGATCCTAGCAAAATTTCAGATCGGCCAGAAATTCAAGATGGCCACCACAGCTAAAAATAGATTTTTAAAAAGTAAGTTTGTAGCGACTACTTCTTGAAAACTATAAGTGATATTGATATGAGACTTTTTCTAAAATGATCAACATGACATGATGGTTATCGGAGTCGAACATTATTTTGATTCGACGGTAAACATGGCTGCCAGTGACCATCTTTGTTTACATAGAGTTATATAATGAAAACTTGTAGCAATACTCCTCTGAAAATATAGTTTGTAGCGACTACTTCTTGAAAACTATAAGTGATATTGATATAGGACTTTTTCTAAAATGATCAGCATGACATGATGTTGGTCCTTGTAAAAAATCGTTTTGATTCGATGTTAAACATGGCTGTCAGTGGCCATCTTTGTTTACATAGAGTTATATAGTAAAAACTTGTAGCGACTACTCCTCTGAAACTACCTGACGGATTTTCATGAAACTTCACAGGAATGTTGCTCTTGGTGTCTAATTGATCCTAGCAAAATTTCAGGTCGGCCGAAAATTCAAGATGGCCGCCACGGCTTAAAATATTTTTTTGAAAAACAAGTCTGTAGCGACTACTTCCTGAAATCAAAATCAATCGGTAGAGCTTCAAGGTCAATGACCTCTTGTTCTCTTCTTTAAATGTTTGTGGAAGTAAATGTCTACATAAGAAAGGTATATATAACCTTTTTACAAACAATTTATTGCGACTATTTTCCCCCAAAACTTGGAAAATCGCCTCTTTTTTCCCCCACAAAAAACACTAGGGCCCCTTCCCCGATTTCTGAAAAAAGGCCCTGAATACTAAAAAAACTCAGATTATCTACATCTTTGCACAGGTATATGTCTCTATCAATAAATTAAAAAACAAAATCATTGATCTATTTACTTTCCTTTATAAACGGTTTCTAAAAAAATGTAAATAGCGCAATGACTTTTAATTTTTAATTCGATAGAGACATATAACTGTGGGTAAATACCCAACATAGGGACTGTTTGAAAACACAAAGTATCAAAAACGCCAGGTAAAAATATCTAAAAAAAACAACATATCAAAATATTAAACAAGGTAAACCAACAAAGGTTCTCTTTGCCTCTGACACTGTCACACATGTAATATGTTATTTATCACATAACGTGTGGTGTGGGTGTGTAATAAAGCCATGATATATTTAACAAATTACACTAGTGAAATAAATATACAAATGCAGACTGAATCATCGTTTAGTATTTTCATTAACTCGGAGTACATCGGAATTGTCTAGTCGACTTTTGTAACCATTGAAATACCAGATTATGGAAACCAATGAGGAAATTCAGTTGTTCAGCATCTTAAGTCCGAGTCAACATATGCCGTCATAACACACAAATATGGCATCCTCATAATTATAACGTTATACAGTGGGTTAGTGGGTATAAAACCACCTGGGTTAAATGTCTAAATTTAAAATGAAAGGAAAATGTCTATTTAGTTTCGGATTTAGATTTCCTCTTTAGTTGTATGATAGCAACAGTTCTAAAACTATTGTCCTATAACTGTGGATTTTTTAATAGGTTATTTTGCACCAATATTGACATTTTTTCATTGTATCCCTAGAAGTGCCAAACTTTAACAATTAACTTACTTGATGATTGCATTTTGACTTTAGTCTCTGAAATATGTTATAACAGCACATATTCATATCTCAGTTCATTGTGACAGTATGAATTTGTCAAAAACACACTTCATTTGGCCAGTAAAGAATAATTTTATACGCCCGTCCTAAGATTGGACGTATTATGTCATGGCATTGTCCGTCCGTCTGTCTTAAGTTTTGCGATTTCTGCTCTCTAACTCAAACAAATATTATCCAATCATTATGAAACTTGGAAATAATGTTTACAGGCATAATATCTCGGTCAAGTTCGAAAACCAGCCCAATTGCCCCGTTAACAACGGAGTTGTGGCCCTTTAATTATTAAAAATTGACAGTTTTAACTTGAGTATTTGTTGTTCAATCTTTCTGAAACTTTGCAATAATGTTTATGGGCATAATGTCTAGGTCAAGTTCGGAAACCAGCCAGATTGTCCTGGTAACAACGGAGGTATGGCCCTTTAATTATTGAAAATTGACAATTTTGATGATGTCCACTCAATAACTTGAATATTTGTTTTTCAATCTTGATGAAACTCGGTCAAGTTCGAAAACCAGTCCAATCGCCCTGGTAACAACGGAGTTCGAATTATGTCGCGGCATTGTCCGTATGTTTGTCCATGCATTAACTTTTGCGATGTCCGCGATGAGAAGATACAACGCTGATACTAACACCTCTGTTACAAAGATCATTTTGGCCAATGTTTACACTTACAATCATTTATCAAAGTTACAAATGACACACTTTCAACAGGCGTATTTTGTGTCCAATAGACACACTTGTTTCTGAGAGGTGTTACACTAGTGATACATTTTGCATGGAAAAATGCAACAAATCATTGCACCGCTGCATCAAATTTAATGTATGTTATATGGTATATCTTCAAATCTGGAAATTCTATACACCCCAATGAACTGTATATAGACAGCTACACTAATAATTGTTGCTTATGAGGCTTTTTTGGAGTTATGTGATAAATAGAATCTCACATTCATGCCTATTTAATACTGAATTTATTAAACTCGGATAAAAATGGTATGGTACTCGGCACAGCCTCATCATATCATTTTATCCAACTCTTTTAGTAAATTCAGTATTATACAGGCACTCATGTAAGATTCTCTGTTTATTGCATTTTGAAAACTTTGAATCACATGTTTACAATTTCAGAAAACATCCGCTGGGAGTGGGTTATTTCCTGGAAAAAGAAGCACCTTTGACTGGTCGGAGTGATGGATTCCTTGTCACCATGGCAGGGTATAATACCAGATTCTCTTCTGCTGGAAATATTCGGCTATCTTGATCTGGTGGGGTTAGGAAGAGCTGTCGCAGTCTGCACATCATGGAAAAGGGTGGCAACAGATCCCTTCTTGTGGCGCAGCCTAGCACAGAGGATGTGGAACATAAGAGGTATGACTCACTGACCCCTCATTTTTAACCCCAACTTGATTTCTAAGCTAATTTTTTCACCCTTTTGGGAATGGTACCAGTGCCATTCAGTTCGGAAAATTCGCGTTGTTTTGCCTTAAATTTGGAGAACTTTGCTATCCAACAAAAGCAATATTGTATGATTTAATACTTTGCAAACTCATTACTATGTTTACATTCTCATGTAGTATTTCATTACACTCACCTAAAAGAATATATCCCCACCACACACACACCCAACCCCACATTCTTCTCTTCAGAGTTTCACCTTAAATATTTAAAAAAAGAAAATGGATTGGGAATTTGTTCACTCCAGTTGGGAAAAAAACCATACTTTTTGCAATTGGGAATGGTACCATTTTTTGGTTCCACTTAAATACAAAGGGTAAAAACCATTTTCTTTTCTCCAGCTTAAAACATAATTTTTAAATGTTTTAGATGCAGGGGTAGAAAGTATATTGTTATGAGAATCAGATGTTGTCTGTAAAATATTTGGCCAAAAAACCCACTAAAAACATAACTACATTTATTCATGTATTCATGTTTGCGGAAACAATTACTTTTCTTTTTTTGCCTTATCTAGAAAAACTACATAATTATAAGCTTAATACCGTATTTCTCTTTAAGATGGGACACAGAGTCACTGTGTTTATTTTTTAACAAAATTTGAGTTAATAGTCTTTTGCTACTGGGAAGTGGAGGGCAAAACACCCTGGTAGGCTGGTACACTGTTACTTTTTTAGATATAATACAACCAACAATCAAGGGTTTTCATCATTTTGCATGACAGCAATGTCATGATATTCTCCAGTTTTAAAATGAAGTTTGAAAATCTCTAGACTGGACTGTCACATGTGTGAATTCATCATCATTGTCATCATCGTAATCATCATCATCATTATCCATCATCATCATCAACATCATTATCATCATGGTTGTTGTCATCATCATCACGATTGCCATCATGATCATCATTGCCATCATCATTGCCATCATCATCATTGCCATCATCATCATTGCCATCATCATCATCATCATCATTGCCATCCTCATTGCCATCATCATTGCCATCATCATCATTGCCATCATCATCATCATCATCATTGCCATCCTCATTGCCATCATCATCATTGCCATCATCATCATCATTGCCATTGCCATCATCATCATCATCATTGACATCATCATCATTGTCATCATCATCATCATTGCCATCATTGCCACCACATCATCATTGCCATCATCATCATCATTGCCATCATCATCATCATCATTGCCATCATCATCATTGCCATCATCATCATCATTGCCATCATCATCTTCATTGTCATCATCATCATCATCATTGACATCATCATTGTCATCATCATCATCATTGCCATCATCATCATTGCCATCATCATCATCATTGCCATCATCATCACAATCATCATTGCCACCACATCATCATTGCCATCATCATCATTGCCACCACATCATCATTGCCATCATCATCATCATTGCCATCATCATCATCATTGCCATCATCGTCATCATCACATATTCATCATCGTAATACTCAATCAGTTACCACTACTTAACTCCCTTATATTGTTCTTACTGCCATGACAGGTTCCCTTGCCCCTGGAAAATCATGTTGGCGAGAGGAGGTGAAACGGCTTACATACCATGTGGCCCTGCATGAGAGTGAGTGTTTGGTGAAACATACAGATGAGGTTCTAGACGTGTCCATATCACATAATGGCAAATACTTCTGTACCACGTCCAAGGATAAACTTGTTGTTGTAAGTATCTATTGATGTATAAACACATAAATGCCAGCGTTTTGAGTGAGAGGCTATGGTGGTCGCCTGCTTAGACACGTGGGTCTTCCCCGGGTTCTCGGGTTTCCTCCCAGATCAGGACCATGCTTACGCTGTCATCCACGCCATCAAGAGTGATTTGTATAGGCTGTATAGTTTGTTTCGTAAAATAAATAAAGTTTATACATTAAACACATACCATATTACCCCTTATAAGAACACCTCCGCTAATAGTAGCACTCATTAACTTTTCAAAAAAATAAAGAAAAAATCTTCAAAATCAATACCGTGGCATTTTCAAACTTTTGTATCCAAAAATAATAATACCGGAATAACGTGATATTTGACCCCTTGCGAGGAGGTTGGGTGAAGAGGCTAATCACGACCAGGCAATGCATAGTACTTACATAACTATTGTTAAAATTGTCAGTGATCTGATTTATTATTAAATATAATAATGTTCAGAACAAATGTGTGTATGACGCGTTAACTGTCGTCCGTCTGTCCCCAAAATTAAAATGCAATAAATGTTTGGTCTTTTGTGTAACACCAAAACAATTCAATTTTATAAAAGCGCCCCCTTGGCATTTTGCATAGCGCAAGTGTGGGGGGCTTTTAGGTGAAATATGGCAGATGAGGTATATATGTGTGGGGGGGGGGGGGGGGGGGGGGGGGGGGGCTTTTAGGTGAAATATGGCAGATGAGGTTATATATGTGTCCAAGGGGCTACCTGTAGGTGAAATACGGCAGATGAGGTTCTGTATGTGTCCAAGGG